>CM037852.1:26939390-26974861 GCA_021234595.1 Delia radicum | reverse complement strand
CGAAACTAAGCTCAGGATTACGTTTTCCATAAAAAATAGAGTTTGAAACCATTTGCAATAGCTGCGGAGTATAAGGAACGAAAATCGCCAAATTGTGTTTAAGGGACATCCTAAATGTTGTGTATAATACATTTTTCTCCATTTAGCAGCTGCATACGTATGAGTGTTATTTGATTTTAAAACATCACTCATACGCACTTATACTTGTATATAATAAAATTTATGCAAATTGTTTTAATAGATAAATTCCAGTATTTTTTTTTTTTTTTAACAAATTTTAAAAACTTTTTAAACCAATTTCACACAGAATCGCACCTTTTAAGTTCCTTTTACAAATGATTACAATTATTTTAAAATTTAACAAATTGGAAAATTTTGATAAGTAAATGTTTTTTTTTTTTTTATTATACATTTCAATAGCTTGATAACAAAAACTTTTTCAAATGGTTAGTTTAGATATTTCTATTGTTCTGTTGATAAATGTTATAGGTTTCTAATGTCTTTTATTTCTTAGAAAATATGAGAATTGTATTGTCATTTGTTATCAAGAGAACAAGTTATAAAAGGAACAATACAATTTTAAAGAATTGTGTTAAAGCTAGATATTATTGCTGGATATTACTAAACAAGTAATAAATGTGTAACATTTTAAGTTGTTAAGTTTTAAATAAAATTTGTAAAATTACAAAGAACATTTATTTATTATAAATGTTGCCATCATTTTGTTATACTAGTAACTATCGATTAGATTGCTGGAAACAATATTAAAAGCCAATGTTATATAAATTATTCTAAGAAATCAAAAACTTTACAATTATCTTTTAGTTAAATAGAAGTTCGTGAGTAATATTTAACCACATGTTATATTTTTAAAATTCTTAGAAGTCATGTCTATTTTAATTCTGGAATCTTCTTGTATGCAAATGTATTTAGGCTCGCAAATAAAGTACAAAAGATTTGTGGTTTCACATACAATATACGAGTATTTGCAGGAATGTATTTTGCGCATGTTGAATTTAAATTTGGAAATGCTTTCATTGTATTAAAGTTCAGAGAAGGCAAAGTTGGATATGATGATTTTGTAGCAGACATCCGATTTTAAACATTTTAAAACTAACCTTTTTCTTTTTTTTTTTTTCTCCCCCAAAAAAAACTAATGTTGTTTTCTTTTCTGATAAAATTAAATGTCGCATTTTTAAAATGTTAATTTTTTTAATTTTGCGATAACCACGAAAAATGCGTTTTTTCCATTTTCCAGTTTCCATTTTAACAATTTTTTTTTAACTAATATTAAAAAGGACAAAGAATATTTTCTTTTTGTTTATTTAAACAAACAAAAGTGTAAAATAGCAGCTGCTTTTTAGGGCAATATCTCACCCTGTGATTTTTTTTTAGTGCAAAAAAGCAAATTTTTTTTTACTTTGAAGATTGTATAAAATATTAGCACAAACCACGGTACTCTTTCACAAAGCTACGAAGACGGATCAATAAGTCCGCGACTTTTTGAATTAAACACAGTTTTTTCTTTTTGCCAAAAAAAAAAATAATTTTTTCAACATAATCTCCTTTTAGCTCTATACACTTAGTCCAACGCTTTTCCAATTTTGTATCCCTTCCAAAAAATAGGATTTTTTGCGGTCCATAAATAGGCATTTGTTTAATCAATAGTTTCATCATTGGAGCTAAATATCTTTCCACCGAGCCATTTCTTCGGAAATAGGAAATAGTCACTGGGGGCTAAATTCAGAGAATATGGCGGATGAGCTACCAACTCGTAACTCAATTTATGGAATTTTGCCATTCAGATTGCACACGTATACGGGTGCACATATGCATTATATCTTGATGAAAAAAACTTTTTTCATGGCCATATGGGGTCGTTTTTTTTTAAATCCCTCGTTAACTCGGTCCAATATGTTGGCATAATATTCGCCGTTTATTGTTTTTTCCCTTTTGAAGGTAATCGATGTGGATTATCCCGCGTGCCATCCCAAAAACTGTTGCCATCACCTTATTGGCCGACAAACTTACATTGGCCTTCTTCGGAACCGGTTCACCCGGAGAAGAAACCCATTGCTTAGACAGTTGCTTGGTCTCCGGAGTATTGTAATGGATCCATGTTTCATACACAGTTACAAAACGCAGCAAAAACTAATTCGAATTGTGGTTAAACAACTCCAAACAATCCTTTGAAGTTGTCACACGACTACGTTTGTGGTCAATTGAGAGCAAACGCGGCACCCATCTTGCAGACAGCTTTCTTAAACACAACTGATCATTTAAATCGAAAACACACTACCATATGAAATGCAACAATCAACAATCTCACGCACTTTTACTCTACGATCGGCCAACACCATATCGTGGATTTTTTCGACATTTTCGGGTGTATTGACATCAATAGGCCGTCCAGAACGTTCAGCGTCATTTGTACTTGTGCGACCACAACGAAAGTCAGTAAACCACTTTTTGACCATTGAAATCGATGGTGCAGAGTCCCCATAGTATTTATCAAGCTTTTCCTGGATTGATTGACGTTTTTTTTTTTCGCAAAAAATAATGTTTAATGCGAACTCGAATTTACCTTTATCCATTTTTAATAAAAATCCACGAGTTTGTATGTTTTAAACAGCCGTTAAACGCAAAGTAAATGACGGAACTTGCTCAAAATGTGACAGTAGTCTATTTACAGGTGGTACTTGGTTTTGAGCAGTGTTGCATTTTATGTAACTACGAGGGAAGTTCGAAAACTCTCGGACTTACAGATCCGCCCTCGTACCTTTTTTTTGGAAAACAACATAATGTCCCTCGTTAATGGAAAAATTTTTTTTTGTCAGAAAACACCATAAAAAATTTGTTCAAATAATTTTTTTTTATTTTAGAAAAGTATGGCCTCTTTACTCGAGCGGATACGTTTCGTAAACAAACTGTAACTCAATGTGTAAAAATATTTCATATATACAATAAGTAGTCTCTGTTTTAAACACTTAGCAAATGGTTAGCGAATTTGGCGGAGAGCAAGTTTTGTCGGAAAATAGAATTTACTTTCCGCAAAGCCGTCCTATTTTACAAATTGTATGGAATTACAGCCCATTACGAAACGACTCCGCTGAAAAAAGTACAAACAAGTACAAAATGAAGTTCTATATGCTTCAGCATTTTCTAAAATTCGGGTTCTGATGAGATTTTTAGCCAGATCTAAATACTAGTATTTTTGTTTTATTTTGTAAATATACGAAGGTTGGAAGCTCGTTATAAATTAAAAATAACATAAAAGCAGTCTGGATATATATTGGGCTATACAAGTTAATAATGTCGATTTGGGCAACATATGGCATAACTATCATGTATGGTTTGTGTCAATACAAATATGTATTTTTGGAGGGTAAACATCTGTCATTATAATTCAGTATTCGATAGACGCCAAAGTGTAAACACACATTTTTCTTAATGCTTATAATAATGTTGAATTTTGTGCCTAAAAAAGAAGTTTTTGGGGGGAAGTCTGATAACCTTTCATTTGAAGAAAACGGATGCTGAAAGTTATCGATTGCTGGTAGAAGCTTACGGTCAGCATGCAGCAGCTTAAAAAAATTGTGAACGATGGTTTGCGCGATTTAAAAGTGGTGATTCGACACAGAAGACAAGGAAGGCCTGGACAGCCGAAAAAGTTTGAAGATAACGAATTGGAAGCAATACTTCACGAAGATTGATGTCAATCGCCAAGAAGAACTCGCATTATCATTGGGAGTCACACAACAAGCTATTTCCCTACGTTTAAAAGAATTGGGATTCATTCAAAAGCAAGGAAATTTGGTTCGCCATATGAATTGAAGCCTAGAGACGTTGAAAGGCGATTTTGCATGTGGCAAATGCTGCTTGAACGCTACAAAAAGAAGCAATTTTCGCATCGTATTGTTATGATGATGAAAAATGGATACATTACGATAACCCCAAGCGCAAAACGTCATATGTAAAGCTCGTTCAACCAGACAAATCAACGCAGAAGCCGAATATCCATGGCGCCAATTTAATGCTATGTATTTGGTAGGATCATACGGGTGTTTTGTATTAAGAGCTTTTGAAATCGAAATTACAGGGGACCTGTACCGAACACAATTGATTCGTTTGAAGAGAGCAATCAACGAAAATCGACCAGACACGAGGCCATGATAACGCTCGGCCACATGTTGCAAGACCTGTCAAAAACTATTTGGAAAACAGTGGATGGAAAGTTTTGGTTCACCCGCCTTATAGCCCAGACCTTGCCCCTTCTGACTACCATTCGCTTCGATCGATGCAGAATGAACTTACTTGAATACTCTTCACTTCAGAAATTGGCTTGACTCATTCTTTACCTCAAAACCGGAGCAGTCAATGTCAAAGCAGTCAAAATGGCGACAATTTAATGCTATGTATTTGGTAGGATCATACGGGTGTTTTGTATTATGAGCTGTTGAAATCGGGTCAGACGATCACAGTTGATCTGTACCGAAAACAATTGATTCGTTTGAAGAGAGCAATCAACGAAAACGACCAGACACGAGGCCATAATCTTCCATCCATAATCAAACAATGGATGGAAAGTTTGGCTCACCCGCCTTATAGCCCAGACCTTGTCCCCTTCTGACTACCATTTGTTTCGATCGATGCAGAACGCCCTTACTGGTATATGCTTCACTTCAGAAATTGGCTTGACTCATTCTTTACCTCAAAACCGGAGCAGTTCTTTTGCCGCAGAATCCATATGCTACCAGAAAGATGAGAAAACATATTGGCTAACGATGGACAATACTTTGAATAATGTATCAATTCATTTTGTTATTATAATAAAGGCATATTTCAAGCACGAAACTCGACATTATTAACTTGACTATAAAAATTAACTTAACTATAAAACAAAAACTAATAAACTGTAAAAACTAATTTTTTTTTATTTAAATAAAACATTTTTGGTTTTCAATGTTTGGTAACGTCATGATGCTTGTTAGGAAAAGTCCCTAGCCACGTGTTTGATGATGAAATGTCCCTGAAATCTTTCTTGGTGGCTAATAGTTTTAGGTGTTCTTTATCAAACAAAAAATAATTACCTGTTTAGGACCACTCACCTTTGCTACTGATGTGATTCGTGGCATGATCATTAACGCGCATTTTACGATTTTATGAAATATCCTGGCTTGAAATATTGACTTTTTTTAAGTAAAAATTAAGATTCTTAAGTGAATAATCATAAAAAAAAATATTTTTTCCAAAAAATATGGAGGAATTATTTTATAATTAGATAATAATTAAATAATTCATAAGACCCAAGTATGGAAAATCCAGTAAAAATTATACCAAATAACTTAACCTTAAATATTGAAAATGTTAAATTTTATCGATATTGTACAATGGAATCGGGAGGCAGGCATTAATGGGTTAAAGTTAATATACAGAATTTTTTATATGTCAAAAAGTATACAATTTACAATAACAAATTTTCAAATTTTTCCATATAACACTGTGTTTCCACTTACGAGTTTTGAGTAAAACATGTGCTTTGGTGAAAAAAAAAATGTATGGGAAAACATGTTTAAAACAGGTTTGTATCAAAACACGTCCAAGCTGTTTTGTTTCAAAAAACGTCCGAAACATATTTTGTTTCAAAACACGTCCAAAACACAAGCAGTGTAAACATAGTCTTTAATAATAATTGCTATTAGAAAAATTTGTAAAAATTGGAGAAGAAATTGTAAAATTTTGTAAAAATAATTGACAGACATAATAACCAACATTTAAATAAATTTTAAGGTTTAAACCATTTAAATACTCTTATTAAAATCATTCAATGACAAGAACCAAAAAAAAACAATATTTAAATATATTTACAATAAAAGGCAAATATTTGATCCGTTTAATCTACTACCAGTCTAATTTGTTATGGTAGACTTTGTATTTATATACACTGAAGGACTTCATTTAAATATTGTACATGAAAAAGTTTTAAACGAAATTGTCTTAAAATAAATAAACTTACCTGTCGTGTTGTAAATGTTGTTGAGGTGGTGTCTGCAGCGGCTGTTGTTCCTTTAGTGGTGGTGGTATTTGCTCATGTTGTTGATCTTTATCCATTTCGTGGCCTTTTGCCACTTCAATTTCATTATTTGTTTCTTTATCCTTGTCAGTAAGTATATCCTTATTTTCAGTCATGATTGTTAATCTTTTTTTTTGTATGGTAAAGGATGTTAATGTAGGAATGGTAGGATTGTCATTGAAAAATAATTAGGTTTTCTTAATGATTTTTTTTTTTTTTTGTTTTACTTAAATGTTTTATTTGTTAATAAAGAATTTTAAAATATCTTCAGTTTTTTTTTTTTATTAATTTTATATAAATTTATATAATTTTTCACTTTTTTGAATAGCTTTAATTTTCATTCTTAAAGAAAATCGATTAACCTTTATTTGTATATTAGGATGTCCCCTATGAAACGATTAACCGATTTTCGTTCATTATAACCACCAGTTTTATTGTAAATGGTACCAAATGGAAAAGAAATCGTTTTTTTTTTTTTTGTTTTCGAAAACGTTAACCCGTACCGAATTTTCGCCGAAAATGTCTAAGTTTCAAAAAAAGTGTCTTTTTATAAAAATTGCCAAATTCCAAAATTTTGAAACATTTAATTTTTTATTTCACTCGTTTCTTTAAATACTCAAAATTACTCAGATAATAAATTCTGACTTCAACGGATATCACTTTCGCCTGAAATCAAAAATGACGCACCAATTTGATAAAAATGCATTAGTTAAATTAAATTAGTTACAAAACTCTTGTCTATGACGAGGGGCGAACTAAGGACCGTGACGGGTTACCTCACGGTACACTGTGGCCTTAGGTATCAATTGTACAAGATGGAACGATCCTCTACGGATACATGCAGGTTTTGTGAATTGGAACCCGAGACCTCAGAGCATGTTCTCTGCAAATGTCCGAGGCTCTCCGGGTGCGTTATTTTGGTGGTCGAATAGTGACGCCATCGGACGTTTGGAATTGTTTACCTGGTAGGATGGATGGTTGGCTCGTAGGGAGCCTGAACCTATAGGGTGTATTCGTTGGCAGAACAAAATACCAACTTCTGGTCGCGGTGCATAGTGCCCACTCTAGTCTAATCTCATCTAAAATAGCTTTAAACATTTTTTAAAATGCCTAAATTGTAGACGTCGATTGCTATTTTTATAATATAATATTTGTAATTAAAGAAAAAAAATTAAAAAAAATGAGAAAAAACTAAAAACGTGTATTGTTTATCTGCCAAAGGTAGACCTTGCACATAAAAAACAAGTTTTCAATTTATTTTTGATCAATGGTGATAATCTTTAACTTCGAGCTCATATATTAGTTCTCATTTAGTGAGAAAACTAGTTTGCATGAATGTTTGATGTTTTGCATGGGATTGTCACTTATTTTAAAACGTGTTCTGATGATAGGAAACTGGAAAATTCCCGAAATAGATCTATCAACACATTCCTGAAAGTGGTCAATTAAAAAATTTGAAAACAAAAACTCTATAGATTATTTGTTAGGACAATATCCTAATAAAGAAATATAGAGTTCGAGGCCAAACTTGAATAATTTTCATTTGTGTTTTCGTCACCGGGAATCGAACCCGGGACCATCTGTGTAACAGTCCAACGCGCTAACTATTACACCACAACGCCAACATTAAATGAATTAATGAATTTTAGAAACTGAATAAAATAAAAAATAAACATTTTTTGCACAAATGGTCAATTTTTGGCCGTAATTCGCACGGTTTAACATTTTCCAAAAAAAAATCGATTTCTTCTTTTTGGAATCATTGGCAATTAAACTGTTGTTTTTAATGACTAATCTATTTTTAAGGGACTCTCTAACGTATATGTACGTTTTCCTTGTTATCGTAGTCAATTTGAAAAACAATTAATTTTTTTATTTATAAGTCCAAGGTTATTCTATTAACTGCTTTGCCTCTTAAATGTTCAATAACAAAAATGTTACGGTTTCCATAATAAACACTTCAAGGATAATGACAAAACCACAGACACGGCATATAAAGGTGAAAAATTTACGTTTAATAAAACTTAATTTATAAACACTTGAGGTGAATTTACTACTCATTTTACCACTAACTTTTTAGTTGAAAAAGTTTTTAAACTATTTTTTTAACATTTTGTAATTTTCATGGGTACTTTTCTGATAAAAACTTAAGCCTGTGACGACGAATGGTTGATATAAGTCCCATGTTTTACTTTTTGTCATTTTAGAAAAACCGACAGGACGATTTTAACAAAACTTGTTGTGATCGACAAGAGACAGTTTTAGACATTCCTATATATTGAAGCCTAATTGTCTTACAATCTTACAAGATCAAAAGATTCAAAAAATTAGTTTTTTAGTTTTTTTTTTTAATTTTTATAGTGTTAAAAAATCTGTTTAAGTTTATACAAAATTGGTTATTATTTTTGGATTTGAAATAACTTAAAGCAAAATTAAAAATTAGCTAAAATCTTAACCCATTAAAAAGAGACATACAGTGGGATATATGAAACATGTTTTTTTTCTTACTTAGTGGTCCGATTGCAATGAAATTTGGAACAGGCATAAGTCACTTAATACCCAGTAAAAATTTTTCGTGTTTTAGAAGCAGGATAAAACAAATGCGCTGATGTAAGTGCTTACCATTACATAATACTGAAAGCAGCAAAAGAAACGAATAATTTTCGTATAAAAATAACCAAAAAATAATTTTGAGCTTTCTGATTTCCCTTACAAGAATGTAGGTTGTACGCAGCTTACCTATTCCCTTACAAGGATGCAGGTTGTAATGCAGAAAGTTTAAAATCGTGGATTATAAACGATCTGTACCTGTTTTACCGAGTGATTTCCGATCGTGTTTGGAGTTTTTGAGTATGTTGTACAAAAGAAATAGTCATTAAATTGTTTCTAAAGAGCTAGCACGTGGTGCGGAAACATGAAATTATTATATTAATATGTCTAAAATGTTAACAACAAAAAATTCATAACTGTAGAATTTTATGTAAAATAAATTATATAATATTCATATTATACTTTTAATCGTTATAATCTAGACATGAAAAATGATTTTACTGAAAGTCATGAAACCAGAGCTTTTTATAAGCGCTAAAATCAGCGCTTATGTTGCCAAAAAGTAATGCTTCCAAGTGGGAATTCGCCATATAAAAATCATGGCATATGTAAGCAGGTTTGTAAGGGATTCTTTTTGGCTTACTCCCTACAAACCTGCTTGCAGATAAGCAGCGTTTTTTACTGGGTATCAAGTTAAGTTCTGATGTTGAATATCAAAAGTTAACATATTTGTAATCTGGATTACCCAAGTTTTTGTTCTACCAAGAGTGCTAAGTCGGACTTTTTTTAGAAATGTTGTAATTTCCTTTACAACGATACCAAACACGTGTATGGTATGTTTATAACTCATTAACAGAAAATCTTCAAATGTTACCCCTTCTTCATATATTTCATATTATATTTCTTGGTATTCATTTATATGTTACACAATTGGGTCAGGTAAAAAGTGATTTATGATGTTCTTCATATTATATAAGAATGCATTAGTTTTTTTTTTTCATTTAATCAAGAATTTCTTTAGTTAAATAACAAATTTTTCAAAAAGGAAATTGGTCCCAATGTCGTGCCGCTATTCAAAAAACACTGGACCTGAGTAGAAAAATATTTTTAATTTCAGATTTTCAAATGGGAATATCTCGGAATCTATGTGAGATAATCCACACTTGCATACTACTCTGTACTAGCAGATTATATATATGTTAATTTATTGAAAATCGGATAAGAGACAAAAAAATTGCAAGCACTCAAAATTTTGTATGTAAAAAGTACCCAACTTTGGGGAGCCTTATTATCGACCACGGGGGCTGTGAGGTTTAGTATCAAAACTTAAACTCGATATTAAGTCACTTATGCCTCTTCCAAATTTTATTGCAATCGGTCCACTAAGTCCAAAAAATTTGGTTATTTATCCCACTGTGCGACAGCCCATCAGTAATTTAGCTTTAGTACTATATTGCTCCGATAGAGGGAACAGGAAAGCGCTAAAGCAGCACAAAATTTTTTTTAGTCATATGCCCAAGTGTCCACGAAGTTTTGTTAAAAATCTTCAGCGGTTTACGTTCGGTGGATAAAATTATTTGAATATAGAAAAAGCATGGATGGTAACAGATTCGATGTGGGTATCTTTAAGAGTAACGCTATTTTCGTTTATTTCGATAACGATATTTAGCAATAACGATATTTCAGTTATTTCGGTAACTGTTTTTTTTAGCGTTAACGATATTTTGCTTATTAAGGTATCGGTATTATAGCGATTAAAGTTATTTTCGTTTATTTCGTTATTTCGCTTGAACAACGCTGGGAAATATTCCGACATTACTTTGAAAATCATGGTAATGTAGCAGAATGTGTGTCGATACACCCCAAAACGAGTCACTGTTTGGTGCGGATTTTGGTCCAGAGGCATAATTGGGCCCATTTTTCTTCGAAAATGAGCAAGGAGTGGCCGTTACAGTCAATGGCGATCGTTATCGGGCCACGTTGAACGAATTTTTGTTCACAAAAATTGAAGAGGAGGAAATACAGCTGCACACAATCGATAATGTGCTTAAAATTGGACCGATCTTGTAGGCTACTGCATGGCCAGCCGAGGCAGCCATTTGAATGAAATTATTTTCCATTATTATCCTGAAGGATTGTACTTTCAAATAAAAAAAGAAATTTGAGAAAATATACAGTATTTTTTTATTGCGATATTTTTTTTTTTTCAAATTTGTTATGTTTTTCTTCAATTATTAATTTTTTTATATTTTTGCGAGTTTTTATTTTAGAGGTTTGTTTAAATTTTGGTGATTTTTTTAAATTTTGTCATTTCTTCCACTTTGTTGTCATTATGGGTTATAAAAACTGAACAAATTCATTTTCAATTAAACATTTAACAAATTTATTAAACTTTTAATTTAAATTAAACAAATATTTAATTAAATTTTTATTGGCAATAATTTTGTCAGTGTAAAGTTGTTTCTTCTACTACAATTGACCTTTTGTTGTTTTAAGTGTTTTAAGAATTGAACTTAATTCTTTAGTTTACCGTCAAAATGAAAATTCCTATAAATTACGCTTCAATTACGTAAAAAACCAACTGTAATTTAAAAACCTCTCGACCGCATAAATAAACCAATTAACAACTATTTAAAACCGTCATGTGGAGAAAACTTGATTAAAGTCCATATAATTCATGGTTGAAAAGGAGAACAATGAAAATTTGTAAATACTAGTATATCAGCCAATACATTTATAGGTATTCAGAAATTATGATTACACTAGTTTACAGAAATGTTGCATAAATAACAAAATACACCCAGGGAAAGAAATTTCATCATATTGTGTCATAAATCGTTTAGCATGAAGTTTTCATAAATATGATGCAAAGTTTAAGAAAAATTTAGAACAAATGCCACATAGACCTGCATCATTACATAAGAAAGTTTTATAAACTTTGTGAAATTAAATTATTGAAATTTTTATTTGAAATTTAGAAAATATAGTTTGCAATTTATACTACGTTTATATTGAACCAAAAATACACACAGAAAAATCAAGTGCCCACCGAATTGAAAACAGTATATTAATGGTAACAACTTATAAATTCAGTTAATGCAACGTTATTTGCATTCGACTTCTGAATATTTTGGGTGTTGCAATTAAACTTCAGTTGAATTAACCGAACTTTGTTATGAAAATTAATGTAAAGTTGTGCCAACATTCTGAAATTCGTAATTACCGAATTGAGTCGTAGTAGCCGAATTTAAGTTGGCAAATAGCTAAACTTTTCTCTGTGTGTAGGATTTTAGATTTTTTTTTCAATTTTCGATATAAAGTTTGTATTGAATTCGACAGACGAAAACTTGAACAAAAAGCGAAAATACGTATTTTGGGGTTCAGTATGAATTAGACTTTTATCCCCGTATTCATAAAAATATTCAAATACAATTTAGTTTAAAACAGAAATTTTAGCCTTTTAAACTGTTTTAATAAACGAATATTAACTTTACACAAGGTTTAAAATAGGTATTTTTAAAATGTTAAGTTTTCTTTGATGTTCTTTTATGATGAAGACAAAGTGTCAAGTATGATCGAACTAACAAGAGGTGTACCACAAGGCTCTATCTTAGGTCCATTGTTATACTCTGCTTACGCCAATGATCTTCCCAAATCAATTGCAATACTGCAACGGTCAAATGTATGCAGATGATGTTCAACTCTACATAAACTGTAATACTTTTGAAATCAATAATTATGTGCAAAGAATTAACGTTGATCTTGCAAACATTAGCACTTGGGCTAAATGTAACGGATTATGACTTAATCCAAGCAAGTCAAAATGTATGTTGACTACCAAAAGTTCACAAAATATACCATGTATTTCTAATCTAACACTGGGTGAGTCAAAAATCGATATTGTTAATAAGGTTTAAAATCTTGGAGTGAAATTTAATAAGTACACTTAGAATACTATGTAGGTAGAGACGACTGCAATTGTAGTTGAAAACAAATGAAATTTCACTTGAAGAAAGGACGACTTACATTACAGTAATTCAACTAACATTGTCATTTGTTTTTTTAATGTTCAAAAAATGACTAACAATTGTAGTAAAAATGAACCACATGGTAGTAAAAAATAAACAAACATTTATTTTTTTAAATAACAAAAAACAACTCGCACTTGATCAACAAGAGGGTATTAACTCAAAATTTTAAAATTTTCAGTAGAGTCAAAAAACTGTTTATGGCCACATTTCAACAGAATTTAAAAATTCAAACATATCATAATAAGCAAATTCCATTTAAAAATATATATACATTGTTTTTGTTTTAAATTTTACCACTCATTGCAAAAAAAAATCAATTTTTTGAGTTAATACCATTTTTTGAAATTTTATCGATTTAAATAGAATAAAATAAATTTTATCAACAAAACAGTATCAACTCAAAATACAACCAAATATAAATAAAACAGTTTGATTATTTTTAACATAAAAAAGGCTCAAATCAAAATAATACCTTTTTTATGAAAATATACGATTCATTTCTATTTGAACTTTGTATTAACTCGAAATAATACCTTTTTGTTGAAATAAAGGTAATCACTACATTATCATGAAAATGGTCTCAAAAGTGGTGTTCGATATGAAAGAGTAATCGGAATACGTTGAAATTTTTACAATAGATAGATATTGATGTTGTTAGTTGATTTTTTGAAAAAAGTGATATTTTAAAAATTTTGAGTTAATACCCGCTTGTTGATCAAGTGAGAACTGTAAATAATGAATGTAAAATCATAAAACAGTCATTTGATGTGGGTTGTTTTTTTAAATGAACTACAAGGCTAGTAAAAATTTAATTTGTTCTACAAATGACTGACATTTACATTAAAAATAAAGAAACTGTATTACAACCCAAACAACTACATATTTTTAAAGCAGAAGTTCCCTGAGTGTATCTACAATGGAATGACCATGTTCTTATCACTATCGGGAAGATAAATGGGATATTAAGAAATTTATGGTACACGCAATGGTTTATACCTCTTGAAGTCAGACTGCTTCAGAATAAATTTTATTTAATACCGAATCTTCTTTATGGTTGTGAGCTGTTTTCAAGTTGCAATGCTTCCAGTTTTCGTAAATTAAACGTTGGATATAAAAATATTGTACGATATATGGAATTCGATGTTTTTGACAGAATCTCTCACTACTCTAAACAAATCTTTGGAGTTTCTTTTGAAATCTTTTAAAATGTATTAATATACAATCACTTCCTTCAGGTCCGAAAGAGGATACCGTATAATACAGATAAAGCATGAAACTACATTCTCTGATCCACATTTTTTCATTAATGTCATTAGAATTTGGAATCAGTTACCCCCTCATTTATAAGTACTGCTAAGTATATGAATATTACAAATAGTATATATAAAAATTTATAATTTTGTCTTTTTTAATTTGAACATATTGTTTTGTAACATTATTATTTTTGCCTATAGTTTTACATATTAATTACTTATTGTATTTTTAAATTATATGTCTTTTTGTTATTATTTTAAAGTAGATTCTTTATGCACATTGTGTAATTTTACCGATACTCTGTATTCAGTGCTTCTATATAAGATTAAATCTTTGCACTGGCTTATAATCAAAATAAAATAAATAAATAAACACTTTATTCCAATTATTTAATTCATCTTATTTTAAACGAGCTTAATATCATTTATTTAATAATTATTTATTTCGAATATTTCGTCTCTACATTGGGTAACTTCTTCAGGGAACAATTATTACAATTTGATTGAAAAACAATTATTACAATTTGATTGAGAACTTGTTTTTAATTATTAAAACAAGTTTTTCAATCAGATTGTAATAATTGTTCCCTGAAGAAGTCACCCAATGTGGAGACGAAATATTGGAAATAAATGATAAATAAATAAATGATCTTAAGCTCGTTTAAAATAAGAAGAATAGGTATTTTAAACTAGTATTCGTTTAGAATATAGTTTTAAGGGTTATAATTGTGTTTAATTTGAAATGTATTTGAAATCTGAATTAAGATTTTTTATGAATACGGGCGTTAGACTTTAGACTTATTAAAACTCAAAAACTACCAGAAGTTATTTGAAATTCTAAACTATCTATTAAATATTATTTAATGTATTTCTTAATTAAAAAAAAAAAAATCTTAAATATAATACACCCAGAGAAGAACAGATACAAGTTTCATAAATTTTTGTACAATGTAACAATTTCATCAACATTGATGAAACATTGTTTAAATAACAATAATTATAATGACGATATTATGATCTCTTTGAACTTTTTCTTAACAATAATAATGAAATCCTTACCTAGCCTTCATATTCATACATAGTGAAGTATTTCATAAATACAATAAAATTGATTGTGTTTTTTATGAAATGTTTCATAAATACTATGAACCGTTAAATTTGACGAAAATTAATGAAGCATTTCATAAATATGATAAAGCTTTTTCTTTGAGTGTATAAAAGGCTGTGAAACTTTTCATAATATGTATGCAACATTTCCAAAAATGTATAAAACTTTCATAAAAATGTATGCTTAATCTTATTTATGAAATATTTCATAAAAAGTTATGAAACTTCTTCACCGTATTTATGAAACTTTTCATATATATGAAGAATTCTGTCATAAATTTACACTTTATGAAACAGCTGCATCATATTTGTGAAGTCCTACATTGGACTAAAATCAATGAAGCTTTTCTTCACATTTATGAAGCTTTTCATAAATATGATGAAGCTTTTTTCTTTGAGTGTATGAAAGGTTTGTGAAACTTTTCATACAAATTTATGAAACTTCTTCACCTTACTTATGAAATATTTAATAACATTTATGAAGCATTTCATAAAAAGTTATGAAACTTTTTCACCGTATTTATGAAACATTTCATATATATGAAGAATTCTGTCATAAATTTACACTTTATGAAACAGCTTCATCATATTTGTGAAGTCCTACATTGGACTAAAATCAATGAAGCTTTTCTTCACATTTATGAAGCTTTTCATACATATGATGAAGCTTTTTTCTTTGAGTGCATGAAAGGTTTGTGAAACTTTTCATACCAATTTATGAAACTGTTTCACCTTACTTATGAAATATTTAATAACATTTATGAAGCATTTCATAAAAAGTTATGAAACTTCTTCACCGTATTTATGAAACATTTCATTAATATGAAGAATCCTGTCATAAATTTACACTTTTATGAAACAGCTTCTTCATATTTGTAAAGTCTTATATTGGACGAAAATCTATGAAGCTTTTCTTCGTATTTATGAAACTTTTTATAAATATGATGAAGCTTTTGCCCTGAGTGTATGGAATATTAAATCTATGGCACTTTGCTTCCTTTTGAGGCTGCTGACAACATACAAAATTTTTCATTTGCATCCAAAGGCAGCCTCTGTCAGAAGCATTTAGTGGTGAAAAAAATGTATTGAATTGCAATTTTAAATGATGTCATTGTTAAAATTGTTAAAGTTGTAAAATTTAAATACAAGTTTAATATTTTAATTATTATAAAAAAACGTACATTTTTACAATAACAAACAAAAATGAATTATTTTTGTATATAAAACATGTTTTGAATTTACGATATTTTTTATGTTAATGCATGCATGTTCATGCATTTTAAACAAAAACGCATACAAATGTCGATATGCCAATTATTTCTTGTGATATGCAATATGAATATATAACATACTTGATTGAATTTAATATATTTGTTAAAATATTGTAACAATTTCTTTTACCCAACCATTTACTACATGGTAACGATACGTATACTTATTACAATGTTAACAATAAATATCACTCATACGTCACGGTATTTAGTTTGAGTTCACTATGGAACAAAATGAGGGTTATGGTCTTGGGTGTGGATTATTCTTATACCGAACGATTCTATTAGGTTAGTAAAGGGTGATTTTTTAAGAGCTTTCGGATTTGATTTAAAATAAAAAAACACATAAAATGTAGAGAAATGTATGAAATTTTTATTTGAGTCGATAGGACGGTCTATATAATTCAATGTTTAAAGATGACTTCACGTAAATGTTGACCGCGGCTACGCCTCAAATAGTTCATACGCTGGGTCCAATTTTGGCATACTTACTCCAACATATCAGCCGGTATCTCACGAATAAACTGTTCAATATTGACTTTCCGTGCGTCAACCGTTGCGGGCTTGTCCCAATAGTCATGAGCCTTAACATAGCCCCACAAAAAATATTCTAAAGGCGTTAAACCGCACGATATAGGCGACCAAATGACAAGCCCAAAACGCGAAATAAACTGTTCACCAAACTCGCCTCTCAATTGGGCCATTGTTTCACGTGCTGTGTGGCATGTGACATCGTCTTGTTGAAACCACATGTCACCCAAGTCCAGCTCTTCCATTTTAGGCAAAAAAAATTGTAATCATCGCTAGGTAGCGCTCGCCATTCACACACTCATAATAATCCATGCTAAAATTACGAAAAAAATGTCAAAACAACAAAATCTTTTGTAAAATTAAAAAATTTTCGTTTATTTTACAAAATTTTTAGTTTTATTTATTTGTATTTTTACGCATGGATTATTATCAGTGTAGTAACGTTCCTGCCTTTATCGTCTTTGAAAAAATACGGTCCAATGATACCACCGGCCAATAATCCACACCAAACTGTGCATTTTTTGGGGATGCATTGGCGGTTCTTGCAATTCTTCTGGCTGCTCATCACACCAAATACGGCAGTTTTTGCTTTTTCACGTATCCCTTCATCCAGAAATGAGCTTCGTCGCTCAACACAATTTTCCGATAAAAAAAAGTGGATCTTCATCCAACTTTGCCAGCGCCCATTCAACAAAAGTTAGCCGTTGTGGTAGGTCATGTGGCTTCAATTCTTCCACCAGCTGTATTTTAAAAGCTTTTACACCCAAATCCTTACTCAAAATTTTCCACGTAGTGGAGTAACAGAGGCCCAATTGCTGTGAACAGCGCCGAAACGATAATTCACGGTCATCAACAACACTGGCGGATACAGCTGCGATATTTTCCTCTGTCCGCGCTCTACCTACGTATGCGTGTTGGTGGTTTAGTGTCCAATAATATAAATTTGGTGTGAAATTTAGTCACAAGATTCTAACTTGTGGTCGCCCAAACTGACCACAAGTTAGACGAAGTGCACAATGCATTTTCTTAACCGAGCATGAATTTTGATAACAACATTCAATAATCTGCAAGCGTTGTTCGTTTGTAAGTCGATTCGTATTTAAATTATAGACCAAACTGAACATGTTTAACAAAACAGTATTGCCAAAAAGAAAGTTGCTAAAAAATCACCCTTTATAAAAAAACCACCAAAGAGTTTGGTGCTGCGTGGGTAGGTCAAATTTCATGTCAGTTTAAAGTTTTCATTTTTTTTCGACAACACTGTATAACATAAGACTCAAATAGTAGTGCAATTAGATTTGTGTAGTTCGTGAGCGACCTAGTTAAATTGAACTAGTCTTTACTTTGAACTAGTGAGCTAGTTCGCAATGTTCAGTTCTTTTAGGTCTTTCGCTCTTTTCGTTCTTTTTTTATATTCTTTACTTTATGTTGCTTTTGAGTTGAACTAAATTATTTTTTTTTTGAATGTTGCCAACTTATTTTTTTTTTAATGTTTAAAAAGAGGTGTCTAATATGAATAATTCGCTTAAAAATTATCAAATAACCGATTGAACGAAATTGTCACTGGAACTCTTCCATTGAAACTTTTTATAGAATTAAAGAAGTTTTTCATAAAATTGAATGATAAGTTCCATATTATTTATTAAAAGTTTCATACGACTAATGAAAAAGTTTCATTAAAAAAAATTTCGTTCAGACTGTGAAACTATTTCATAAAGATTAACAAATTTTTCATTCATATTGTAAAGAAAACTTCATTAGTTTAGTGAAAAAATTTCATTAAAACTCGTCTTAGGAATTCTCTCTGTGTACTAAATATTTATTGCTCATTTTTTGAATAATTGACTAAAAATGTAACTTTTTTAAACTGGAAACTTCCAATTATGTTTGGTTTTGTGCGTTCTTCATTCCAAGTTTGCTTTAAATCGGAAAAGGTGGAGAAAATCGGGTGATTGATTTTATATATTTTCAGTCATAATTAAATATATTTAGTGAGATTTCAAATCTTTGTTATATATTTTTAATTTGTTCCTTTTTTCAGAAGACTATTTAGGTAATTTGTTGTAAATTTTGTTTTCTGTCATACAGGCTTAATTTTAGTTCAATAGTTTTAAGCAGGGACCGTAACGGTTATAAGTGATATCAAAAAAGTTCCATTATAACAGTTATTTTGTGGCTTAAAAAGAAAAAAAAAACATCCAAACCAGTTATTTTGCAACGTAAAAATAAAAGATTGGATGAAACTCTTAAGAGTAGTACTCTTTTGTAAAGAGTAAAACTCTTTTGAGGAGTTTTATTTTTTCCGTCTAAAATGAAACTCATTTGAGAAGTTTTATTTTAAAACTCATTTGAGTAGTTTTATTTTTTCCGTCAGAGAATAAAACTCATTTTATGTAAATTGACACTCAAAGCTTGCCGCTTGCCAGATCATTACACTTTGTAAGGCAATCGTTATTAAAATGAAAACATGTGGGTTTTTAATTTGTTATTGTTTGATTCCTATTATTAAATGGTTGTTATTTTATTTCTTAAATATGTAGATAGGGAACAAGCAAGCAAAGGAAGTGATAATGAGGATGAAAAAAAGTTTTTCTCCAAGGCCCTTATCGATTGATACACCTCTTTTTGAGTTCTGGGAGGTTAAAAGAATACACTATCCGAACTTGTATACATTGGCGAAAACTATACAGTGTGTACCTGCAACTCAGGTAAGCGTGGAAGGAGCATTCTCTGCTCTTAAATTGTTATTGAGCGACCTGCGTTCAAAAAAAATTTAGAAAAAGTTATGTTCGTTAAATTAAACAAATAAATTACTACACACATTATAGCAAATAAAGTCAATAAAAAAAAAGAAAATAGACAAAATGAGTTTTATTTTAGACGGAAAAAATAAAACTCCTTAAAGAGTTTCAAAATAAAACTTCTCAAATGAGCTTTATTTTCTGACGGGAAAAATAATACTCCTCAAAAGAGTTTTATTTCAGACGGAAAAATAAAACTCCTCAAAAGAGTTTTATCTAATGAAGGCGAAATAAAACTCTCTTCTTAAGAGTTTCATCCGATCTTTTTTTACGTTGAAAAATAACTCTTAACTGTGAAGTTGAGATCGTTTTCTTAAGATCACCATAGATTCTGAAAGAGCACTTCAATAAGAATCGATTGGTATATAATAGTATACGTCTCCGTTGACTCTAACATACAGAGTTTTTTGAGTTAAAGTTTTCGGGATAACTGTTATTTTCGGTCTATGGTTTTAAGCATTTTATAGTTTTCTATATTTTTACAATATTTTACATTTACATATTTTTACAATTCTAGCAATCATTATAAAAAAAACTGGATTATTTACAATATTTATTTATTTTAGTTACATTTACGTATTGACTGTGATTTTAATTTTATTATCATAATCGTATATTATTTGTTTATTTTAACAAAAGAAAATATATTCAAGACCCAATAACGATATTACCAATTTTTACGTTAACATCATCAATTTATAACAAAATAAATTTGTTTGTTTTGGAGACACACCAATACAAACATAAACAAATTTGAACACAAGAAAACTTTGGTAGCACACACACACATAGAAGACACACACGTACTTTTTCAGAAAACAAAATATGAACATGCCTTGTACGTTGCACAGTGGGGTATTTGAAAAAATAATGATAACACTGGCGCTACAAAATTTATCCCTAAAATCCAAAACAGGAGTACCGACCATTGATTCTAAGTATTTCGACTACACTCAAAAAAATCTGTTAGTAGGAAAGTTAGTAAAACATCTTGTAAATCAGGTATGCTATTTTTCAGCAAATTTTTTGATAAAATTAAGTTTTAAACCAAAATTTTAGTTATACTTAGTCAGCACTTAACTGTTTTGAACTAATGTTTTACTTATATTTTAATATTTTGCGAAAAAAAATTTGCTGATTAGCACATCAATAGTGTGAACGACAACCAGATTAAAAGTTAAACGCAGAATGAATTAGATGTCAAGATGTAGTACTGACGAGGAAAATTATACTAATAAGTACAGCTCTAGTAAGACACATAAAAAAAATCAACCATGGAAGATTTTGTATCTGTTTTTCATACATAATGCAAAATTGAGGATTGAAACAACTTAAATTTTGCGTTTTCAGCGGCTTGTGAAAGTGATTGTCTATTATTTAAATAAAATACAAAATAAAATATTTAAGTTTAAAAAATATTAAATGTGTATTTGTAATCAAATGGAGTGGTCAAGTTGATAACAAATATACAGCAGGTAGACCGACTAAAGCTAATTTTTATGTTTCCTTTTTCTTATTGCAAAAAAAAAGGGTTGTATATGTTACATTTTGTTATTTTTTCGTTTCGTTTCTAAAATTCTCTGCAGCATTAGCGATCATTTAAAAGATAGCATCATTGTGACAACCATTGATCTAAGTAGTTGAAAGATAATTTTGTTTATGTTGTAGGCAAAATTTCAGTTTATGGGGGACACCCCTGGAAAAAAAAAATGCCACGCCCACTTAAATGACCCCAGGAGTGCGAAAATCAAAATGAATAAGGTTGCTCACGCCCCTTATGGGCGTGGCAGTCGAAAAACGACCCGGCCCACCTACGTAGACAATATGGGTATCAAATGAAAGCTAATGTCTTCACGATTCCAAAATAGCCGTAGTTGCCAGATCGGGCGATTTTTGTAGCCGATATGGCCATTTTTGTTAAATAGGGGCGGGGGTGAAAAACGACCCATGCCACCTACTTAGGCAATATTGGTATCAAATGAAAGGAAATGTCTTCACGATTCCAAAAATACCCGTAGTTGCCAGATCGTCCAGAATTTGAGGAAGATATGTTAATTTTATAAATGGGGGAAGGACTTTTTTTTGTTTATTTCTTTTTAGCTCGGCCAACATTCTGAAGGGGATGGCATATTCAGATTTTTTCTCTAGGGGTGTCCCCCATAAACTGAAATTCAGCCAAAATTTGTTTATACTGGCTTCGCTTAGTAAAGTTTTTCTGCGTGACCGGCCTACGGCCGGGCTTAGGGGTTTTTAACTCCAGTATGTCTTAATTCTAGACGGCGGGGATCTCGAGTGCTCGGCCTCTGGCCGAGCTAAAAAGAAATAAACAAAAAAAAGTCCTTCCCCCATTTTATAAAAATTAAAATTTTGGAATCGTGAAGACATTTCCTTTCATTTGATACCAATATTGCCTAAGTAGGTGGCATGGGTCGTTTTTCACCCCCGCCCCTATTTAACAAAAATAGCCGTATCGGCTGCAAAAACCGCCCGATCTGGCAACTATGGCTATTTTTGGAATCGTGAAGACATTAGCTTTCATTTGATACCCATATTGTCTACGTAGGTGGGCCGGGTCGTTTTTCGACTGCCACGCCCATAGGGGGCGTGAGCCCCCTTATTCATTATGATTTTCGTACTCCTGGGAACATTCTGAAGGGGATGGCATATTCAGATTTTTTCTCTAGGGGTGTCCCCCATAAACTGAAATTCAGCCATGTTGTATATAATTATTTCTATATATTTGCAGATATTACATTAGTTCAAGTCGTCAATCTGGGAGTATGAAAATTTTTATATTTTGTAACGTATTGTAAATTATTTTAAAAAGAATCACAAACAAATGTTTTATGATTTTCATCAAAATAAATTAACTAAACTGAAAATTTTCCACAAATTTTTTGAGGTTTTTTCAGTCTACTAATATTTAGCAAAAATTTTATTAATGTTTGGGAAGTTTTTTTCTTTTTAATTTCTAATCCACTAAGTTTTAGCAAAACTTTTGCTGAATCTACTAACTTTGTTGATAAAAATCAGCTCGCTGATTTTCAGCAAAAGATTTTGCTGACATTATCAATTTTTTGCAAGCACCCTCCTGACTAAAATTTTGCTGACTCAGCAAAATTTTTTGATTACTTTACTAATTTTTTTATTTGAGTGTGCACTGATTTTAATGGCGTACCCAGTTTTTTCACTTATGGACCAGATTTTTCGCACATTTGCATTAATTTGACCTTTGATCCTAAATATTTCGACTACGCTGATTTTAATGGCGTACCCAGTTTTTTCACTTATGGCCTAGATTTTTCGCAAATTTGCATTAATTTGACCTTTGCTCTTAAATATTTCGACTACGCTGATTTCAATGGCGTACCCAGTCTTTCAATTGTGACGCCAGATTTGCATTAAAAATTTGCATGTTTCAACGCAGTTTTTTCATACATAAAATTTTAAAGTCAAATATTTTATATTAGTTTTTTTATGCTACAAACATAAAGACATAAATTCATTACCATTCGGGTATCCCATTTGGTTAATAAATGTGAAGCATTAACAAGTATTTTCGAGTCTTTTCTCAGTTTTTACTGTATTTTACCATTTTTGCACATTTTATTATCACATTTCGCAATCGATCAAAGTATTTTTGTGCATAAGCAAAAAGACGAATCTTAACATTTATTTAGTGTTAAAATGAAAAAAAGAGAAAGTACGGTTAATGGGAAAATTGCGAAATGTGTTTAAATTTATATGACAGCATAGCGAGAAAGGACTACCTATGAGTTCATCTTTTAGTATAATATGCAAATAGATTAAAAAATTATGCGCACCAAAATTCAGTCAAAAAAGTTAATATTTGCGAAAGTTAGTTTAACAAACCAGGTGCGGATCCAGGAAAAGATTTTGGTGTGGGAAGTTAGAGAATTTTTGATAAATTTTCTATTTATTTAAATTTTTTCTATTTTAAAATTTTTATTTTGAGGGAGGAAATGTCCATTTTCCTCCCCCTAGATACGCTGCTGAAAATAAACTCTCATTGCAGTTAAGATCTACAAAATATTTTAAAATTCATACAAATATGTGAATATTTTTGACAAAAGTCTTCACTTCGAAAAAAAAAATTGGACGCTGGGTTCGATTCCCGTTGACGGCAACATCAATTTAGAAAAAATAATATGAATGAGTTTTCTATCCCTCATAAGTATCGCAGCTCCCACCTTCGGTGTTCCCATAGCATTTACCCCAACGAAGTAAAATAATGAATCAGGGCTATGAACCAAAAAGCTTCAATAAGCTCGCCAACTCTGTTTTAAGACTTAATATCTCGCGCAATTACAGTTTTGCCATGCTTGAAGCCCTTTGTCTTTTCCCACCTTTCATCTCTCCACTATCCAATTTACAAAGAAAGCAACACATTAATAAATAGGAAGAATTTCCTGAGTGTTGCTTAAAATTTGAATAGATTTATGTTTGCTGTTAAAAAAAAAAAAAAACAATATGCCAACTAAGAGTTGTTTTTCACGGGTGACTAGATGAGATCTTTAGCCAGATCGAAATACTAGTATCAACCTAGCTAATATGTTTGATTTGCTTTATATTTGTAAATATACGGAGATTGAAAGCTCGTTATGAATTGGAAATAAAATAGAAATAATCTCGATGTATATAAAAACAAAAAACTAATAAAACTGTAAAATATGCTAGTATTTCGTATGGGGGTTGCGTGTAAGCGTGTTGGCCTAGCAATCAGAGTGTTGCGGGTTCGAATCTAGTAACCACCAATGATTTTTTTGTTTCTTTTTTTACAGTTATTTACTTTTTTTATATGCATTGTAAAATAAACATTTTTTTAGAAAATATTTAAGTTTTTGTATATATACATATTTTTTTTTAGTTGCATTTAATTTATTTGAAATTTTATGAAAATATAAAAAATTTCAAACAGAAAATGTATTATTAAGATATTACCTTTTTAAACAATGATATTAACAATTATATATTAAATAAACTTAACAAAAGTTAATTCCGTGTATTTTATATAAAAAATTTTAAATAATTTTGCAACAAAATAGTTTTTTTTTTCTTTAAATTAAATTTTAATTTATTTTTAATTTATTTTAATATTTAATTCATTTTTTCATTAAATATTATATTTATATTTACTTAAGTTTTTATTAAAGCAAATTTATTTATGGAAAGTCCTTATAAAGTTGCTTATAAAAAACATATATCAAAGCTTCAGAAAAATCTAGTGCGCCCCGGTAGGCTAGTTGGTAGCGTGCTGGCTTATTAGTGCGGGGTCGTGGGCAGAGAACGAAGCCGACATTAAAACGCCGCCGGCGGTTAATCAAAGATATAAACGGCGGCGGCTGAAAGTCGAACAAAAGCCGGAAGCCAAACAATTTTCGGCGGCGGCGGCTAAACGATAAAAAACTCGGCGGCGACTAAAAATCGACAAAGCCGATGGGTAAAAAAAGTTATTATAATTTAATTCACTTATTTATTTGTAACCTAAGCTAATTTTACAAAATTTCAAGTTTTCCAATATGTGTCTATCTTTTATGTATAGACTACCAAATGTTTCCAATATTCCATTAAGCCACTGTAAGATTTGGAAAATTTACTTTTGCCTTTTTTAGTGAAGCGCAATATAATGGCACATTTTGCAAACGCTAGAGAATTCATAATGAAAACCTATGGTTGCCAGATTGGTGGGTACTAAAAGCCGGATGAAGGCGGAGGATTCTTAAAATAATATGATTTTTTAGTTAAAATGAATTTAGATAAAAAATTATCGGCTAAGCTGATATAGTCGGCTCAGCTGATATAGTCGGCTCAGCTGATATAGTCGGCTAAGCTGATATAGTCGGCTCAGCTGATATATTCTGCTAATATTTTGTAGCCGAAATTAGCCGCTCAGGTCGGCGGCGGCTCGAGTACCTGAAAAGTGATCGGCGGCGGCTTAGCCGTTCTCTGGTCGTGGGTTCGATTCCCACCAGAGGCAGGGTGTAAAGTTGCTTGCTTGTCGCAACAAGTGCCTAACGATCACCTCCGCGCGGTTTCACCTGGGCAACGTCAAGTGGGAGGTCTCTATTGGCATAGCAATAGAGGCTAACGATCCTTGGCGGCTAACGATCATGGCTAGATTGGCGTGGCTCTACGGTCTTATCTGTGTATGCAGATTTGTACTTGTGGACCTCGCTGATCAAGGTAGACCACTGCTGAGTTGTATTGGGACTCAAGTGGGAGTAGTTTCGGCTACAAGGTCTTACCAAAGACTGTAATATGGTACCATGGGAGCCATTGGCCCGCCGTTAAGGTATCTCTAGAGGAATCCGCTGCTTATATTCAACTCGGATTGGCAAGAAGTCTCGGTATACTTGTGATACTAGTTAATTATGACAACTGTTGCAACAGAGTGGAGGTGGTCAGTACGGATGAGTGGAGTGTGTCTGTGTGGAGTGTGACGGTTGAAAAGTTGCTTATGCTGGTTTTGTTGAAACTTGGGTGGTTAGGCCCAAGTTAGTGCGTTGTTGTGCTGTATGTTTTGTTGGTTGGGCTAGTCTGGATTGTCTGTCATAACAATAACTGGTAATTAGCTATACAGCATCATTGCTTTGTGTTCGAGTTGAACTCGGATTGGCAAGAAGTCTCGGTATACTTGTGATACTAGTTAGTTATGCGGATATGAAAGTTCGTCGGGCGAGTTTGTATTGTCTGTCATAATAATAGTTAGTTAGCTATACAGCGTCATTACTTTGTGTTCGAGTTGATCTCGGATTGGCAAGAAGTCTCGGTATATTTGTGATACTAACTAGTTATGCGGATAATGGCAATAGTTGGTCTGTCATAATATTAACTGGTAATTAGCTATACAGCGTCATTGCTTTGTGTTCAAGTTGTATTTCATATTTGCATGATTCCTCTATTGTCCTTTACGGTAATGGCTATTGGGAACGGCCCTTCGGGGAATTTCGTGGTGGCTGTGGTTAACCTAAATGCAGGAAGAGCACTTCGGTGTTCAGTGTGGAGTTTCACTCTCAACCGGTTGCTGTGACCCAGAGATCAAAGCGGAGGTTTTAGATGGGCCTCGACCTCTCCAGTGGGATGAGTAATTGCCAATATTCAAACTTAAAACTGGAACCCTACCTGATGCTCAGTGTCTTGTTAAGGGGGCGGTGGTGGACGCCATATTTCAGCCGGTGTTAAGAGCACCGTGAGGTTATGCCTTCGCGGCCGGTACTCACGTTAAAACAATGACTTTCCCACCAGAGACACTGGTCTGTTTTCGGTACAACGCGCCGAAAGTCATAGTAGCTAGTGCTCGGTTAGGATAATAGTATATAATTTGTAATTAAATGATTATTAATTAATAAAATAAAAAATAAAAAAAATAACTGTATTTAAATACAAATTTAAATATGTATGCTTTTTTTGTTTATAGTATATCATCAAACAGGAATAAGTCTACTTAAAGTCAACTATCATGTATGTATAGCAAGCGATAGCTCAGGGGTAGGGCGTCAGCTTGGCCTGACCATGCCAGCCACAAGATTTTTTGTTTCAATTAAAAAATAAATAAGAATACGTGAAAAAGAACATCGTTGGGGAGGTAATGGGAAACCCCCCCCCCCTCCCCCAAATGATATTTTCCAATACTAAAATGTAAAAAGATTAAAAAATTAATTAAACATACTCTAAATTCCCCCCTAACCTTTTCCTGGATACGCACCTGGTTTCTATTACTCTTTTATCCTCACTATTTTTGCTGGGGCTTAACTCAAAAAAAAAAGATATTTAAATTTGTTTTTGTGTTTTACTTTATTTTTACAAAATTGCTTAAAGTTTTTTAAATTTAAATTGTTTATATATTAGAATTCGTCACAAAAATTTGAGTTTAGGATATCATTACCTTTTTTACGGTTTTTGCATCAATAAAAAAGTGGCGTTATTTTTTTATATAACTTATATGAAATTTGATTATACCCCAAAGACTATTACAAACAAAAAAAACTCTTTTCCTTGTTTTTAAAGTGCACCGTTTAGTCAATAGAGTGAACGGAAAACTTTGCTTTTTCAAAACTTTTAAAAATTAATTGTTTAATCCCACAAAATAAAAATGTTTTCCCAACTGAGAATAATGGTACAACCATCAATTGTGTAGAAAATAATGAAAATATTTTTTTTTAGCACACACAATGAAAAAGTATTTTGTGCTATTAAAAATGACAACAACGTTTTCAATATATCGCGGCCTAATAAAAAGTAATTAATCAATAAAATATAGCATTTTAGTAAAGGCAACATTTGGAAAACTTTACAACTTTTAACTGGGTTACCAAAAAGCATAAATTTTTGCACCATTTTTGTCATTTGGAAAACTTTATAACTTTTAACTGGGTTACCAGAAAGCGTAAAGTGCACAATTTTTGTCAGCTAAAAACGCTTTTTGATTATGTGTAATACAAAAGTACATAATTATTTTTTTTTGACAAAATTTGATTTTTTTCCGACCACTCTATTTCTTAAATGGTGCACTTCAAAAACGGAACAAAAAGTTTTTTTTAAATAATTTTTGGTGTAGAATCGAAATCATACAAATACAGGTCTTTTTGCTCCGCATGTAAAGGACCTCTAAATCAACGTTATTGGCAGCCGCTCGCGGAGTTGCAATTTAAAAAACTAATAACGCCGCTTTTTTTTTATTGATACCGAAACATTTTAAAAAGTAGTAATACCCCCAAAAACAAAGAAACTTTATACTTTTCTGACGACTTATAGTGTATATGAAGGGCTTATTGTAAAAACTTGATATTTTCAGTTTGTTTTCTCATTTTAATGCTTAAAAGAATATAAAAAAATATGGCTTTTACAAGACATTTTTCTGCTGTAGGTACTTGTAATAAGTGTTTAGCAATACTTAAATCAAATATTAGAGTAGGCGTCTACAAAACAGCGAAAATCCATAACACAATACATGTGGCTTATCCAGTTTTTACTATAAGTCCTTCATATATATATATATATTTTTATGTTAAACAGGTAAAACAAATCAACCCAAAAATTACACATCGCAATAAATGTTAGTATTTTAGTACTTTGTATATGGAAATTTTATTTAAAATTTCGATTTTAATTTAATATTGTGAGGCTTATTGCAGCACTAGCTCTAAAATTGTGTGGTACGACTTTAAGAAAAATCTGGAAGCTTTACCCTCGTTGACCAGCGAATAAAGTTTGCAAATTTTGAAGTTTTTTTAAAATTCTCTTACCAAAAATACAACGTCGTGTGGTGCATAATTTTAACTTAATTTGGCACGCTGCCCACAATTTTTTTTTAAATTTTTGTAATCGCACTAATAGTTTTTCAGATATTGCTGTTTTTCATCTTTGTTGAATTACTTTGACTTTGGATATTTATCAAAAATTAGACGACATATTATACTACTAGGTCCACGGATATTGCTTTGCAAATTTCAGTCAAAACGGCTAATAATAATCTATTTCGTGAAATATTATCAAAATGAAAATTTTTTTATTTTTAATTCCCAAAAAAACAAAAAAAATAATTTATTAAATAACGAAAATTATTCAAGTTCGAGGCCATACTCTATATTTCTTTATTAGGTTATTGTCCTAACAAATACTCTATAGAGTGTTTTGTTTTCAAATTTATTATTTGACCCTTTCAGGAATGTGTTGATAGATCTATTTCGGGAATTTTCTAGGTTCCCATCATCAGAACACGTTTTGAAAGCGGTGACACCAGAGGTGGACCTTGCACATAACAAACAAGTTTTCAATTTATTTTTTGATCAATGGTTATAATCTTTAATTTCAAGATCATATATTAGTTTTCATGTAGTGAGCAAACTAGTTTATATGAATGATTGATGTTTGGCATGGGATTGTCACTTCTTTCAAAAGCTGTTCTGATGATGGTAACCTAGAAAATTTTCGAAATAGATCTATCAACACATTCCTGAAAGGGTCAAATAATAAATTTGAAAACAAAAAACTCTAAAGATTATTTGTTAGGACAATATCCTAATATAAAAATATAGATTATGTCCTCGAACTTAAATAATTTTCATTTTCATTGCACAATTAATGGTCGAAAAAAACATAATTTTTATTTTTAATAAAAATTATATCAAACTTTTATTAAATAACTTTAATTTTTAAGTAGATTAGATAACCTGACATTATAAGCATTTTTCATTCTTTATCTGAAAACGCGTAGTACTCCACACTAAATATAGAAATCGGTTCACAGCTACAAAAGCTACACGAGATAGGCAACTTCGACAACCTGTAAATATAGCATGTACTATAACAGGGTGACCCAATCACAAAATATTTACACCCCTTTTACAATTTTCAATTTGATTCACTCAGAGAAAAAAGCATCTTAGTATGCACACAGAAATGGAAACCAATTGCTGCAACCGAATATTTGGCCAACCGAATTTTAATAGTTACATTTACTAATATTTATGTTACGTAGAAATTCAATTAAAGTCATTCAAATTTGGCTATGAGTACTGACTATTTAATTATGCAAACGGATTTAAAAAAAAAAAAATTACTTGTAGTCACAACTGAAGTTAAATTCGAACCGAATTTAATTAAGTAATACACCGTATCCAGTGTTTTTTTTTATTAAAATAAATATTACAGTCAATATAAATAATATGTATATAAATAAAGAGTAGACCAGTCGACTTGTAAGAACCGGTTAGCGCGATTAGAACAAATTATGTTTTGCATTAAAACATACCATTATTAAACGCAAAAGTATCTTTTCTCAATAAAGTGTCTTTTTCACAAACAAGTACTCCTTATTCAAAAAAGTATCTTTTTCACAAAAAATATCCTTTCTTTCTTTCCTTTGAAAAAAAAAATCCTTTTTCAAAAAAAAAAACTACCCATTTCAAAAAAACTACCCTTTTCAAAAAGTACATTTTTCATAAACAAAAGTACAAAAAAAAGTATTTTTCTCAAAAACAAGTATTTTTTTTTGAAAAAAGGACTTTTAAAAAAATATATTTACAAAAAAAGTACCTTTTTTTAAAATAAGTACAATTATAAAAAGAGCACTTTCTTCCAAAAAAAAGCCAATTTAAAAAAATTACCCTGTAAAATTTTTCAAAAACAAGCATTTCTTTCTAAATAAGTATATTTTTTTACATCAATACTATTTTTTCTAAAAAATATCTTTTATAAAAAAATTACTTTTTCAAAAAATTATCTTTTTAAAACAATGCCTTTTTTAAAAAAGCATCTTTTTAAAAAAGAATCTTTTTTAAAAAAAGTAAACTTTTCCATAAAAGTACCTTCTTCAAAAAGTACCATTTTAAAAAAAGAGTCTTTAAAAAGTTATGTACATATTTTTTTTTTTTTTTTGAAATATGTAAGTACTTTTTTTTAATGTAGTTTTTTTCGAAAAGGAACTTCTTTGAAAAAGGTACTTCGATTTGAAAAAAATATTTTTTGTGAAAAAAGTAACGTTTTTCTGAAAAAAGTTACTTTTTCTTAAAAAATTTTTATTTTTTTTTTTAAAGATTATTTTTTTTTTAAGGATCTTTTTTGAAAAAGATTATTTTTTTTTTAAAAAGGATCTTTTTTGAAAAAATCTACTTTTTAAAGCAAGATGCTTTTTTTTTTTTAAAGAGTACTTAATTTTGAAATAAATAAAAAAATCATAAGTTTTTATGCAAAAAATACTTTGTTTTAATCTCGCGGCCGGTTTAACGAGTAGACTTGTTTGTCGGTGTAGCCGGACTTTCTGCGATTCAGTGGGTTTCGTTCTACCCGGTCTTTCGGTTGTAACCGGGTAGACCGAAGACCGGGAAACTCGGGATACCGGTCTGGAGCGTAGGCTCTACTTAAAAAGTATAAAACATCTTTTTCCAAACTGCTAGATAGAGTAATAACCTGTTGGTAATAAAATGTTAGTTTTCCCCAATTTTACCCCATATCTGAATCACCCGTTTTTGTAATTTAAGAAGAATATTGTTGCACATTTTAGTCATCCTCCGTCTTACAAATATGTTTAAAATTCTGAAAGAAAAACGAACAACTACACTAATTTCCGTTTATATGCACACAAAACTTAAGATTACCACATCAGCATCTCCTTTTTGTTTTTTACTACTATACAATGATGTTTTTTTTTAATATTATTACGTATTTTCTAAGAAATTAACATTTTGTACTTCTATCTTTTACTATCAGGTTTTTCGTTTCAATTTTCTTGTTGTTATTTTTAAATAATTAATTTGACAGAAATAGCAAATAACAATTATTTTGTTTAGAACAAGGTATGATAGTTACGGCAATTGGGAGCATGTGTTATGATTATAATAAAATAGCTGTGTTTACTAAAGATTTTTTTTTCTATGGTTGCATAGACAAGTAGTTTTTCTAACCATATTTAAAACTGTATAATTAGGGAAATCAACCAATTGTCTGTCACCAAGAAAGTTAGTTTGTTAAGCTATTTTTTAAACTTGCACTAGACGAAATAACTGGTCCTGATTAACATTTGTATGTACACACAGCTAAAATATTTGTTTACCAACTTAAGTAATGTAATATCGAACGAATTCCAACTGATCTTTTCGCTGTGTGTGGTAGTTTAAGAGCATCATATTATTATTACAATGTACCACAATCATAGTATGATCGTAGCAATCATATTATGATTGTAAATGACGATGAAGTCGTCTTGCGTAATCATAATATGATCAGCCAGAATCATATGTGTGATCATTAGAATCATAATATGATAATGTCGTATCCGCAATCATGTTCAGTTATATTTTTTCTCTGCGTATTCATACCGATCTTATTAGTTGTTTAAAAGTTCTATATTTATTATCATTATTTTTGTTTAAATACCCCATTGTGTGTTGTTCATATAAAGAATAATATTGACTTTATAAGTAGAGTACCCAGCAAAACTTTGGTAATGGGTGCGATAAAGTAATGCATTACCTTGTAATGTGTACTCCTTACCTGTATCATTATTGTACAACTAGAAGTAATGAGTTGCCGATAATTGAACACTCTTGGACTACCTTGTAGTGATACCTCATTACATTTTTCATTACTTCAGAACATTATTTGACTTACCGATCATCAATTACAGAATGCATGAATTATAAACGTAAATTAATTATTAATATATATTTTTGAAAATTTATTTATGGACACATTACTTTGTGATTTTTTGTAAGCATGAGGGTAAGGAGTATATTTTTGATATCGCGAACGAAAACACGAAGCACAACAACTCATTTACATTTTAAGCAATAAAATATTATATTTATCTATAGCTCAGTTGGTAGAGTCCTAGCCTAACTAATTGTTAAATACCAGATGACCACGTAATTTATTTAATAAAAAAAAAAAGTTATTTATTTAATTAAAAAAATATTTGTAAATACATTACTTTTTTCCCATCATGTAACCATATAAGTAACCAGTTACTTCACCCCCTACAAGGTAATGAGTAAACCCATTACTTTTAGACTCATCGCCTCAACGTGTAAAGTAATGCATGGAGCCCTATGGCGATACATTACTTTACCCATGATTTGGTAATGTGTGGTTTTGCTGGGTACATACAAAAAAAAAACAAATAACGGAAGGAAACACATACACAAATAGAAAATTATTTTTGTAGTTTTAGTAAGTTAACGATTGTTTTTCTTTAATTTGTCTTTACTTGTTTGTTGTGTATAATGAAAATATTTTCAGTATTTCGTTTTTGTTTTTTTTGTAACCCAGCAGACATAGGCATGTTGTGTGTTATTTATATTTTTCATATATTAAACACTTTAAAAAACAATCAAGATGCTCTTCTAGGAACATTTTTGAACAACTTAATTTGCTTTGGTTTAAATACAATTTTGTTACAGATTAAGTAAATATTTTATTAAGTGAACGATACAAAAATTTTCTGAAATTTAACAAAATCATAAATTTCAGAAAATTTTTTCATAAACATTTTTAGTAAAAATTTTGTATTTACATTTAGTTTAAAAAACTTATGGATTTTTGACTATTTACAATAGTTAGTTTATTTCATTTTAAAATTTAATATATTCCACTTAAATTTTCAATTATTTTATATTTTATTTTAATAATTTTTTATAACATATTTAACTTTTTTTAATTCATTTTATTTTAATATTTTTTATTTTTTTCTCTTTTTATATTTTTCACGTCTTTTTTATAATTTTTTATGCCGAATCGTTGAAAGTTGAACTGCTACTAACATGTTTTGTATATGAGTTCTTTAATTTATACCAATAATATTGAGAGTTTATCCATATTCTGCAGTCAACAGTTATTTTATATCCTTGTGCCTCTCTCAAGTAAATTATATATAAAAGGAATATCGTCACAGGTTGTTAACAGCTGATTCAGGATAAATGTTAAAGAGAGTTAATATAATAACACTTTAACAGCTGTTATTATAAGCAATAAAGAACTCTCAATATATAACTGTTATAAAAGCAGAGGATTTTAGTTATGCAATTTAACTAAATTTACAAAAACTTAAGTGGTACTTATTTTTAATAAAAACAAATTATAATAATAATTTAATAGAAAAAGTTATTGTAAATAAAATTCTAGTAAACTTTTAATTGATATCAAATTCACTTTCATTTAAAAGTTTAATAATATACATTAAATGTTTAATTGAAAATGACAATGGTGCATACAAAATTTCATAGCAACATACACTAAAAAAAAAAGTTTGTTAAGTCAGCAAAATTTTAGTCAGGATGGTGCTTGCAAAAAAAATGCTAATGTCAGCAAAATCTTTTGCTGATATCAGCGAGCTGATTTTTAGCAACAAATTAGTAGATTCAGCAAAAGTTTTGCTAACACTTAGTGGATTAGCAATTAAAATGGCTTGCTAAAAATTAATAAATTTTTTGCTGAATTTTATTAGACTGAAAAAAACGCAAAAAATTTGTAGAAAAATTGTAATTTATTAAATTTATTTGCTGAAAATCATAAAACATATTTTTGTGATTCTTTCAAAAATAATTTACAATAATTACGAAATATAAAAATTTTCATTTTCCCACATTGACGACATGAATTAATTTAATATCTGAAAATATATAGAAAAAAATATATATAACATAACAAAAATTTTCTTTCAACTACTTACATCAATGGTTGTCTAAATTATGCTATCTTTTAAAGGACGCAACTGCCGAAGATAATTATAGAAACGAAACGAAAAAATAAACAAAAACAAACGAAACGGAAGAAACAATCATTTTTTGCAATAAGAAAAAGGAACCATAAAAATCTACCTAAGATGTGTGCCTTTGTCTTTCGCTTTAATCAGTCTACATGTCTGTATATGTTTGCTTGCAATTTGACCACACTAGATTATTAATCTATTAACATTTATTATAGAAATACATATTTAATTTAAATATTTTAGTTTGTCTTTATTTAATTAATAGACAATTATTTTCACAAGCCGGTGACAACGCAAAATTTAAGTTGTTTTAATCCTCAATTTTGTTTTATGTATGAAAAACAGATACAAAAATCTTCCATGGTTGATTTTTTTATATGTACGTATATCTTTCAATCTGGTTGTCGTCTACACTATTAATGTGCTTATCAGCAGAATTTTTTTAGCAAAATAATTAGTAAAACACTAGTATAATATTAGTAAAGCATGAGTATAAACAGTTAAGTGCTGAATAAGTATAACAAAAATTTTAGCTTAAAACACGATTTTAGCAAAAAAATTTGCTAAAAAAATAGTATACCTGATTTACAAGACGTTTTACTAACTTTTCTACTAACTTATTTTTTTG
>CM037852.1:26164384-26320265 GCA_021234595.1 Delia radicum | reverse complement strand
GTTGTTTTTTTTTATAAATGTTTATGTATTAGTAATAAATATTTTAAATTCATTTTAATTAGATTTTATTATTCTCATTAGGTTTATTACTTTATTAAGTGAAATAATTTTATTTTAGTGGTTTAAATCTAAATATTAATTTATTCTAAAACATTATCATAAAATTGATAATGATATTTTTAAAGTTAAATTTGTTAATGAAAATGTAACCAATTTTTTTTTGAAAAAAAAGCTAAAATAAATTAAAACTATTTTAAAAAATATACTGGTTTTAACAAAAGGGCAAATTCTGGAAAAAAAAAATCCAAATAATATTTTTGCAATAGAAAAAATCTAATTTATGTGTTAGTTTGTTCACACAAGTATAAATAAATCTGCTAACTTAATGAGAATTACATGTACACAAAATTAGTAGATTCAGCAAAAGTTTTGCTAACACTTAGTGATTAGAAATAAAAAGCCTTGCTAAAAATTAAATAAATTTTTTGCTGAATTTTAGTAGACTGAAAAAAAACGCAAAAAAATTGTAGAAAAATTGTAATTTAGTTAATTTATTTGCTGAAAATCATAAAACATATTTTTGTGATACTTTTAAACATAATTTACAATAATTACGAATTTAAAATTTTCATTTTCCCACATTGACGACATGAATTATTTAATATCTGAAAATATATAGAAATAAATATATAAACATAACAAAAATTTTCTTTCAACTACTTACATCAATGGTTGTCTAAATGATGCTATCTTCTAAAGGACGCAACTGCCGAAGATTATTATAGAAACGAAAAAATAAACAAAAACAAACGAAACGAAAAAAAATACCCTTTTTTTGCAATAAGAAAATGGAACCATAAAAATCTACCTAAGATGTGTGTCTTTCGCTTTACTCTGTCTACATGTCTGTATATGTTGGTTTGCAATTTGACCACACTAGATTATTAATCTATAAACATTTAGTTTAGAAATACATATTAAATTTAAATATTATTTTGTCTTTTATTTAATTAATAGACACATTATTTTCACAAGCCGGTGACAACGCAAAATATAAGTTGTTTTAATCCTCAATTTAATTTTATGTATGAAAAACAGATACAAAAATCTTCCATGGTTGATTTTTTTATATGTCTTATTAGAGTTGTACTTCTTAGTATCATTTTCCTCTTCTTTACTACATCTTGACATGCCGCGACATCTGCTTCATTCTGCGTATATCTTTCAATCTGGTTGTCGTCCACACTATTAATCTGCTTATCAGCACACTTTTTTTTAAGCAAAATTAATTAGTAAAACATTAGTATAATATTAGTAAAGCATTAGTATAAAAACAGTTAAGTGGCTGAATAAGTATAGACAAAAATTTTAGCTGAAAACGCCGATTTTAGCAAAAAAAAAAATTGTGTAAAAAATAGTATAACCTGATTTACAAGACGTTTTTACTAACTTTTCTACTAACTTATTTTTTTTGAGTGTAGATTTAAATTCAATGTTATAAAAGTCAATCTATAAAAAAAAAAACATTTGGTATGGTAACATCATATTCATCCAAATGTTTTTTGCTTTATGAGAAGGTATACATATTGATGCACTTTTTAATCAAATAAGTTATTCTTAATTGAAAAATAATTCAATTAAAGACCTATCAATTTCTAATTGAATTACTAATTTTCGTTGTTTGGCTGAATTTCAGCAATTAAAGTTATTGAATTGATGGTTGTCGTGATTGAACTTGGGTTTTTATTTTTTGCGTGTAGTTTGTGTTGAAATTTAAAATTTTTGGTTTAGTTTTCAAATACAATATTTCTACATAAATATTTTAACATTGCATTTTCTGCTATATGTCAATGTGTAGACCCAATAGTTTTTGGTTCTAAAATACATTTATCAACAACATTCATATACACATTTGCCCACCCATTTTATAGACAGACGGAATACAATAAACATGCATATAATCAAATATTTTAAGGATTTCCGTTGAAAAATCTCACGGAAGTATATTTTAAATAACGGAAGTTAAAGAGTAATCACAACTTGCAACAGATATGAGTATGGTAACGGAAGAAAATTGGGATAAAAATGAATTTAAAAATATATTAAAAAAAAAGAATTTGCTATAAAACGAAGAAATTAAATGGAAAATTTAAATTTTCCTCGACAAAAATCTCTTTTTGACTTCAAATTGAGTTTAACTAAAATTTTAGTTAAAACAAATCATTGTCAAGATATGAGGATTTGAACCAGATTTACTTAAAAATCTTGTTTAAAAATATATTTACCGCTTCCGAGCGCCTGGACAGGGACAAAAGTAAAAGTTTTGAAATATAAACGAGTTTGTAGTAGAAAAAATAGGATAAACATTAATTTTAAATATCCAAAATTGAAGGATTTTCTATAAAAAAAGAAAATATTGGAAAATTAAATTTTCTGTGTAAAAATATTACTGACTTCAAATTGAGTTTAATTAAAATTAAATAAATAATCTTGAAATTAACAAGATTTGAGCTAGGTTTGCTTAAAAATATAGTTTTAACTAGATTTACTATTAATGGCGCCTGAGCGAGGGACAGGAACAAAAGTAAAGTTTTAAAGTATAATGCGTTTTTTTAGGTAATTTTTAAAAATATTTCATGAACACCTGTTTTACCTTATTTCTCCCTCTAAATTTTGTGGCTTTTATCACTTAGTATCTTAAAATTTGCACATTATTCCTAATTACTGGATATGGAAATGTGTTATCAGAACATAATATTTCTATGCAATTGAGTTTATGTTTACCTCGAACACAAGGTAATATTTGAATGACAGAAAATACAATGGAGTATGTAGTTTCTCCGCAACTACAGCATGCGTGTTAAATTTGTATAATTTGCAAAACAAAATTACGCTACTAAATTTCTACGTACACCTATAGAAAAAGTTTTATTGCGTTAATGAAAAAGATTTAAAAATTTTTATTTAATATAAAGTTTTTTTAAACAAAAGTTAACTATAATTACAATACAAATTTTCATTAACACAATAAAAGATTTCAGTCAGTCATAAATTTATGAAATTTTACTTAAATATAACGATTTTTCCTCAGTGTATAGTTATGACACAAAATTGACATACCACAAAATACAGTGACATGACTATAGAGAAATAAAATTCCAAATTTTGAAAATACACTGCGTTTCATAACTATAGTTACAAATGATTTTTGCTATTTTTTCTAATATTACAAACATTTTTTTAAAACTTAAAACTGTTTTAAGAGTGTGATAACTTTTGTCTTAATGATTTAAGAGAAAAATTTTGTGCATATAACGGTAAACATAGAAGAATGGTAAATAAAGAAAAATGAAAGAATTACTTTTGTTTTATGCAATTTTTATCAATTTGCAATAAAATGCCGCGTATCTAAGTGATTTTGAAAAAGAGCAAATTTCAGCCTATTTAAAAAGTGGCTTAAGTTTTCGGGTAATTGCTAGAAAATGTAGTTGTAACAAATTTTGCAAATAATCCGAGTGCTTATGGTAAAAATAAAACAGGCGGGGGCCCAAAAAAAAAAACTTTCTGATAGGGACCGGAGTAAAATAATCAACTGTGCCAGCGACTTAATGAAGAGTATCAATCAGATAATCGATGAATGTAAGGTAAATGTGTTCAAATCAACCATAAGTAGGCTCTTAAAAGTGTTATTACCACGCCACAAACCTGCTCGACTTGAATTTGGAAAAAGGAATTTACAAAACCAACTGGAGAAAGTAAGTCAATAATCGCTGTTGTTGGTAGGACTGTTTAAAACAAAAATTTCTTTTAAAGGTGATTTTTCTGATGAGAAAAGGTTCAATCTTGATGGTCCAGATGATTTTAGCAGCTATTGAAGAGACCTATGTAAGGAACCACGATGTTTCTCATAAATAAATTTCGGAGGCGGATCCTTAATGGTTTGGATCGCATTTTGTTTCGACGTTATGGTTGATTTGGCATTTCCAAGCACCAGAATGAATTCTTCTGAGTACATTACAGTATTAGGAGAGAAACTGGTGCCATTTATTGAAAATAGCAACGAAGAAGAATTCATTTTCCAACAATACAATGCCTCAGTACATGTAAGTCGCCGGAATCATTCAATCAGTCGGCTATCATCAAAAAATATAAGAGTATTGGAATGGCCCGCATGTTCTCTCCGGATCAAAACCCCATTAAGAATATTTAGGGAGTATTAGCCCGTTGAATTTACGCAGAAAACCGTCAATATGAAAGCGTTTTTGATCTAAAAGAATCAGTTATTGATGCGTGAAGAACTTCGAATCAATTTGGTCTGATCAAATTTTCGAGTTGAATTAAAAAAAAGGAGGCCTCACGAATTATTAAAACTGCTGTTTTCAAATATTTTTCTTAAATTTTGTAAATTTTTATATATTAAGTTAAGTGTATTTATAGTTATGAAACACTAATTGATATTGTTATTCCTTTTTAAATAGTAAAATAAAAAATAAATTAATTGCTTTTTTCTTAAATATTATTAATTTTCCATTGGTTTAACTTGTATGCCGTTTAAAACTCTTATACTTTTTTTAACTTACGAAATTTAGTGAAATTAATGTGTACTTATAGTTTTGCAACGCAGTGTACATAATATACAGGTACCTGCATATAAAGGAAATATTTGCGAGAAACAGTGAGTGATGCATTGAATAAATTCAAAATGAAAATGTTGTTCACTTCCAAATATGACATTTGCTTTGTGTAATGGACAATAGTCATGTTTCGCATTTTTGAATGATAAAGAGAATTATAATTTAAATATTTATCTACAACATTTTGGAAATTTTGTTTCTTTATTTTAAAGAAACATGGAATTCATTTGATATCTCAAAGAAACTTGTTAATTTAAAAAGAAAGTAAAACTTTGTAAGTAATATTTAAGCATATTTGGCGCCTGAGCAGGTACAGAAATTGAAACGAATTAAATAAACTATTTTATTAAAAAAGTTGATTTATATTAATTATATAATTGTTTTTTTATAGAAAAAATCCATAAAATTTTCTTGAAAAAATATTCAGCTTTTAAATTTTAAATTCTGATTGTCAGATGTTTTCTTATATTTGATGTTTTTTCACCAAAATTTAAATAAAATGCTAAAATTGAAAAAAACAAATCAACAAAAATTAAAAAATCACAAACATTTTAAAAACCACTAAAATAAAAAACAACCAAAATTGAAAAATAAAATCCCTAAAATTAAAAAAAAAAACTCTTAAATTATAAAAAAATCTCCAAAATTTAAAAAAACATCTTCAAAATAAAAAAATCTCCGAAATAAAAAAAATAATAATGACAACATGAAATTTTTTTCGAGATATGCTTTTCAAAAACTTTAATCATTTTCATGATAGACAATACAATTGTTTCAAAGGCATCACCATAATCTTCAGTTGTCCGCCAATAGTTTTGATTTTATTATTAGGTTTACCAAGTCAGCCAGTTTGTACACTAAGTCTGGGTTTTTAGGACGTCAGGTTTAGTTAAACCGGCAACGAATTTTATCTGCCATTTCCAAGTTTATTAACAAAAAAATTTCGGAACCACTTTAATGTGTTTAGAGTTTCGGCCTTTGTTATAGTTTAAAGTCAAATAACACGCTCCCATCTCAGGAAAATAATAATGTAAAGGGTCCGCCATCTAACGTTTTTTTTTTTCAACTAGTGCTTATTTCGTGAATGGTAACACTTAGCTCATGTCTGATTTGACAGATAATTAGTTTTATCCTTCCGCTGAACGAATATGGTTGTGTATAAACGAGTCACTGTTTGGTGCGGATTTTGGTCCTTAGGCATAATTGGGCCGTTTTTCTTCAAAAATGAGCAAGGAGTGGCCGTTACAGTCAATGGCGATCGTTATCGGGCCATGTTGAACGAATTTTTGTTCACAAAAATTGAGGAAGATGATATTGGCAACATTTGGTTTCAACAGGACGGCGCTACGTGCCACACAGCCGAAGCTACACTCGATGTTTTGCGCCCTGTTTTTGAAGATCGCGTTATCAGCCGCAGTGCTGATGTCGTTTGGCCACCTCGGAGCTGCGATTTGACACCGTTGGACTATTATTTGTGGGGGTGCCGTCAAAGATAAGTGTTACGGCCAACTAGCCAGAGACAATTGACGCTTTAAAGGACAATATTCGTGAAGCCATTGGTGAAATACAGCTGCACACAATCGATAATGTGCTTAAAAAATTGGACCGATCGTGTAGGCTACTGCATTTCCAGCCGAGGCAGCGATTTGAATGAAATTATTTTCCATTATTAACCGGAAGGATTGTACTTTCAAATAAAAAAAGAAATATGGGAAAATATTCAGTAGTTTTTTTTATAGCATTTTAGTTATTTGGCGGACCCTTTATATATATTATACGAAAGTTGATTATGAGCTTTCCAATGTCATAATTCGTCCCGAACAGATAAGAAATTTTTGACTAACGGGAGGTGTGTTGTGACAAAAAAATTAATTCTCGACTCAGCTCACGTATCTGAATCGTTACTATTTTTTAGGTTCCCCTAAACCTAAAGAGGCCAAGTTTTGAAAATTTTGATTGGTCGCGATTTTCGTTTTCGTTGAAAAAGAGTTTATGGACCATCTAGAAACAGTATCCGTTTTCAGATTTTATTTAAACCGACTCAGGCGCACTGTGCAATGCAGCATTTCATTAAATTAATAATAAATAGTTTCATCATTTTAATGAAATGTTTAAATAAACTAATGAAACTATTCATTAAATTAGCATTTCCTCAATGGGACATATTTCTTGTACTTTGTGATTATATTTCATAGAAATATGTTCTTAATTTATTCCAAGTCACAAAATTGGCTCTCCAAACAAAAAATTCATCCTTTGAAAATAATTGTGCTAATCTTACAATTCCTTTACATTTTTCTTTAAATTTCTTGAAAACCATAAAATGTACGATGTGTTTTTTTAAGTAAATTTTTTATAAATAAATTCTTTAAAAAATTAATATAATAATTGCTGTAAATTTCTATTAGAATTTAATATATTTTTTCTTTTTATTTCAGGTGAGTAACCAAGTTTATTTAACATAATTTGAAATTTTAAATGCGGTATCAAAAAGTAAGTACATGCTGCTATTTCGAAGGACCATTACAAATTGTTAATGCATTCAAATTTTGTAAAAATTGGTTTTATCTAAAAGCTTGTTTAGTAAAAAAATTCAACCATGTTTGATAATTTATTTGATTATAATTCTTTCCTGGTTTAATACTAATAAAAAACGGTTCGAAGGACCAATATATTGTTATCTCAATCAATACCGTTTTAAATATATTTTGTTTAAGCAAAACTTGGTATCATAAAAAAAACTATTTATATAGTTATATATATATATATAATGTCATATGGTTCCTTAAGAGGAACAAAGGTTACAATAACATAATTATCTGAAGAAACGTTATTTTCATAATTTATTCTATTTCCATTTTCGCTCTTTTTAATTGTCCACTTTATTTTGATTGTTACTTTTTCTGTTATGTTAATTATTAACTTTTTTCCCTTTTTCTAGTACTAAAAAAAAACTATCCTTAACATTTAATCTTCTTATAAGTGTCCATCATCAAGTTATTTTATGTAAAATGTATGCAAAAAATAATAACTTTTTTTGTGCAAAGTTGCTTTACGGTCAGTGCCATTTTCCCTTGCCATTTTTGTGATGGTCATAATTAGTGTTGTTTACTGTAATGATTTTCTTTTTCTATTCTATCATTTTGTTTTCATATTTCACATCTTTTTTATTATAATTTTCTGCTTCAGTAAGAGTTAAAAAAAGCGAATAAAAAAAGTTAATGTATAACATGTTAATTATTGCATAAATAAAGTTGTTAACTTTAGAAATTTATAAAGTTATATAAGGTGTTGAAGAGCTGAGGAACTTAAAAATAAAATAATAAATATTGTTCTACCTCAAGTCCGAAATATAATATGATATTGTCATATTGGATTTTATTTGTTACGTTTCAAAAACTTTGATCATTTTCATTATAGACAGTACAATTCTATCATAGGAATCACCCTAATCCTCAGTTATCCGCAATAAGAAAACGTTGATTGGCTTATCTATCTCAAACCGAGACATTACATACAACCGACGAAATCAACTTTATGAGAATTTTGTCTGTTTTAGTGTATAAACTGACTGATATATACAAATTGTTGCTTTTCAAAAAGCTTTGATTTTATGATTAGGTTTTACAAATTAGCCGGTTTATACACTTAAGCAGGCAAAATTCTTATAAAGTTGATTTTGTCAGTTTTATGTAACGTCTCGGGTTGAGTTAACCTAATCATCGTTTTCTTATTGCGTACAACTAATGATTAGGGTGATGCCTACGAAACAATTTATTGTCTATCATGATCAAACTTTTTGAAAAGCAACAATAAAATTTAATATGACAATATCATATTAGATATTGTTGTACTTGGGGTAGATGAATATTCTAACTAAATATATGAAAATATAATAAGTCCGAAAAAACAATTTTTGTATTTTTAATACAAAAATTAAAACATTTTGTAAAATAATAAAATTTAAAAATATAATTCAAAAATGGTTAAATTGAATAAAAAATTTAAACATTTTTAAATTAAAACCGTTACTTTTTATCAAAACTCTTTTTCTTTCGTGCCCTACATTGGGCGCCTTTAATGATTGTTTTTTTTTCTTAAATTCAACAAGACAACTTCTGAAGTCTTACAAAATTAGCTATAACTTTGAAATTTATCCACTTTAAAAATTTATCTATACATTTTTATTAACAAGATTGCAATAATGAGCGTTTTTTTGCTTTTAAAAAAATTAAAATATATTATATAAATTTTTGCATAATGCACTTAAACTATTTTTTGGGTGCCATCTGGCATTGTGATTATTTAAAAAAAAAAAATTTAAGCACAAAATTACACGCTTGTTCAATAACTTTCAATAATTTCGAATTTCAAATAGACAATTTTGAAACCCAAGTAAAAATCTTGTACTTTTTGTAAGTCTTATCAATACTATAAATTTAAATTGTTGCTATGTCAAGATCAACAATTTGAAAAGGAATTTCTCTTGCTTGTTGCCTGCCTGTTTCTGAATCCGAGAATTTGTTTCATTATTCAATACTGAATATCAATTAATAGTTGTTTAAATTTGGTGGTTTTATCAATTGAAAGTCATGATATCAAAAAATAGAAATGAACACCGCGTTGGGCGCCATAACTCTGTTTCCATTAATATATTCAAATAGTCAAATTTTGATTACAATAGGTCCATTCGTTTACTTTTCCAGCAAAATCCAGTAGATGAGTAAATTTTGGGCAAAATGAAAATTTTACTCTCTTTGCACAAAAAAGTAAACGAACGGAAAAAATTGCAAAAACTTGCAGGTTAATTCAAACATATGATCGCTAAAAAGCTTAGTGTTGTAAAATATGTGTTATTTAAACTACCCAGTATATATTGTTTTTGGTACTTCATGCATTGCCTTTTAATAATTATTAATTCGTAGCAATTGTAGTAATTAAATAAACTTTTGTGGAAACTTTTGTACCTGTTTAGTTTGTACATGAACTTTAATTTTGTTTCTAGTTAAATAACATATGAAAATATATGAATACTTGATTTTTGATATTCGGTACCCTGAATAATATGCAGTAAGAAGTATTCGTATATTCATAAGATTTAAATCTCTAATATATTAATGTAAATAAAAACAATTAACAGAGATAGTAGAAAGCTGATAAATTGTTACTATAATAATTGTAACTGACTACTTTAATTTGTTTCAGGTTGAAAATTTTGTAAGTCTTATCAATACTATAAATTTAAATTGTTGCTATGTCAAGATCAACAATTTGAAAAGGAATTTCTCTTGCTTGTTGCATGCCTGTTTTCTGAATCCGAGAATTTGTTTCATTATTCAATACTGAATATCAATTAATAGTTGTTTAAATTTGGTGGTTTTATCAATTGAAAGTCATGATATCAAAAAATAGAAATGAACACCGCGTTGGGCGCCATAACTCTGTTTCCATTAATATATTCAAATAGTCAAATTTTGATTACAATAGGTCCATTCGTTACTTTTCCAGCAAAATCCAGTAGATGAGTAAATTTTGGGCAAAATGAAAATTTTACTCTCTTGCACAAAAAAGTAAACGAACGGAAAAATTGCAAAAACTTGCAGGTTAATTCAAACATATGATCGCTAAAAAGCTTAGTGTTGTAAAATATGTGTTATTTAAACTACCCAGTATATATTGTTTTTGGTACTTCATGCATTGCCTTTTAATAATTATTAATTCGTAGCAATTGTAGTAATTAAATAAACTTTTGTGGAAACTTTTGTACCTGTTTAGTTTGTACATGAACTTTAATTTTGTTTCTAGTTAAATAACATATGAAAATATATGAATACTTGATTTTTGATATTCGGTACCCTGAATAATATGCAGTAAGAAGTATTCGTATATTCATAAGATTTAAATCTCTAATATATTAATGTAAATAAAAACAATTAACAGAGATAGTAGAAAGCTGATAAATTGTTACTATAATAATTGTAACTGACTACTTTAATTTGTTTCAGGTTGAAAATTTTTGTAAGTCTTATCAATACTATAAATTTAAATTGTTGCTATGTCAAGATCAACAATTTGAAAAGGAATTTCTCTTGCTTGTTGCCTGCCTGTTTTCTGAATCCGAGAATTTGTTTCATTATTCAATACTGAATATCAATTAATAGTTGTTTAAATTTGGTGGTTTTATCAATTGAAAGTCATGATATCAAAAAATAGAAATGAACACCCGCGTTGGGCGCCATAACTCTGTTTCCATTAATATATTCAAATAGTCAAATTTTGATTACAATAGGTCCATTCGTTTACTTTTCCAGCAAAATCCAGTAGATGAGTAAATTTTGGGCAAAATGAAAATTTTACTCTCTTGCACAAAAAAGTAAACGAACGGAAAAATTGCAAAAACTTGCAGGTTAATTCAAACATATGATCGCTAAAAAGCTTAGTGTTGTAAAATATGTGTTATTTAAACTACCCAGTATATATTGTTTTTGGTACTTCATGCATTGCCTTTAATAATTATTAATTCGTAGCAATTGTAGTAATTAAATAAACTTTTGTGGAAACTTTTGTACCTGTTTAGTTTGTACATGAACTTTAATTTTGTTTCTAGTTAAATAACATATGAAAATATATGAATACTTGATTTTTGATATTCGGTACCCTGAATAATATGCAGTAAGAAGTATTCGTATATTCATAAGATTTAAATCTCTAATATATTAATGTAAATAAAAACAATTAACAGAGATAGTAGAAAGCTGATAAATTGTTACTATAATAATTGTAACTGACTACTTTAATTTGTTTCAGGTTGAAAATAATTATTTTAAGTTTTTGCCGCCCTTTTAATTCAGTTTTTAATCTTTTAAATGTTTTTATTACTAATTGTATGCTTATTTTTGTTTGTTTACTTAATGTAATCATATGTTTTTGTTTTCTACTGGATTTTACTGGATTTTACTGGCAAAAATTTGTCCAGTAAAAATTTGCAGGTTTTTTGCTGACAACTGTCACTTTACTCTCTTAGTAGATGCTCTCTTTTGCAAATTTATGTGTACACTCAAATAAATAAGTTAGTAGAAAAGTTAGTAAAACGTCTTGTAAATCAGGTATACTATTTTTTAACAAAATTTTTTGCTAAATCGTGTTTTCAGCTAAAATTTTTGTTATACTTATTCAGCACTTAACTGTTTTATACTAATGCTTTACTAATATATGTTTTACTAATTTATTTTGCTAAAAAAAAAATTGTGCTGATAAGCACATTAATAGTGTGGACGACAACCAGATTGAAAGATATACGCAGAATGAAGTAGATGTCGCGGCATGTCAAGATGTAGTAGAGAAGAGGAAAATAATACTAAAAAGTACAACTCTAATAAGACATATAAAAAAATCAACCATGGAAGTTTTTGTATCTGTTTTTCATACATACATAAAACAAAATTGAGGATTAAAACAACTTAAATTTTGCTTTGTCACCGGCTTGTGAAAATAATTGTCTATTAATTAAATAAAAGACGAAATAAAATATTTATTTATTTAAACTAAATGTTTATAGAATAATAATAGTGTGGTCAAATTGCAACCAAACATATATAGAAATGTAGACAGAGTAAAGCGAAAGACAAAGACACATCTTAGGTAGATTTTTATGGTTCCTTTTTCTTATTGCAAAAAAGGGTTGTTTTTTTTCGTTTCGTTTGTTTTTGTTTATTTTTCGTTTATCTTCGGCATCATTTAGACAACCATTGATGTAAGTAATTGAAAGAAAATTTTTGTTATGTTATATATATTTATTTCTATATATTTTCAGATATTAAATTAATTCATGTCGTCAATGTGGGAAAATGAAACTTTTTATATTTCGTTATTATAGTAAATTATTTTTAAAAGAATCACAAAAATATGTTTTATGATTTTCAGCAAAGAAATTAACTAAATTACAATTTTTCTACAATTTTTTTGCGTTTTTTTCATTCTACTAAAATTCAGCAAAAAATTTATTAATTTTTACGAACGCTTTTTTATTTCTAATCTACTAAGTGTTAGCAAAACTTTTGCTGAATCTACAAATTTTGTTGCTAAAAATCAGCTCGCTGATTTTCAGCAAAAGATTTTGCTGACATTAGCAACTTTTTTGCAAGCATCCTCCTGACTAAAATTTTGCTGACTTTACAAACTTTTTTTTTGAGTGTACGCGAACGCATTTCAGTAAAATCCAGTTCAAATTTGTACAAATTTGTGCAAATTTTGGTGGTAAACGAATGGACCTATTTACAAATCGTGTATATCTTTAATTGATTTAAACCGATGCTTTTGAATTCATAAAAAGGGATCTTTTTCATTTATTTTTTTTAAAATCGCCAAAATTAAATTACAATTATAAATTGTTATATTTAATGTATGAAGTCTTTTTTAATAGATTTTTTTTTATAAAATATCTTAGAGTGATTCTATAGAAAACTGTTCATAAATTTATAAAACTTTTAATTAAATAAATGTAAAATTTTCCTTAATCTGGAATTAATAAAAAAAATATTTTTCTTATAGAAAAATTACTCAGATTCTAATAAGTTTTCTACAGAAAAAAATTGTTCAGAATCTAAAAATGTTTCAGTAAAAATGCTTCAAAATGTGAAGATTTTTCTATTGAAAAAATGTCTCAGATTTTTGAAATTTTTCTACAGAAAAATTGTCCTAAAATCTGAAAATTTGTCTATAGAAAAATGTTTCAGAATATGAAAATTTTATATAAAGAAATATCTCTAAATGTGTAAATTTTTAAAGACAAATTTTTCAGAATCTGTAAAATTTTCTATAAAGAAAACGTATCAGCATATTAACATTTTTCTATAGAAAAATATCTTTTTTTTATAGAAAAATTTCTCAGAATTTAAGAATTTTTCTATGGAAAAAGGCCTCAGAATCTGTAAAATTTTTAGAATTCTGAATTTTTCTATTAAATAGTGTGTAAATATTTTTGCATCTGTGAAGTTTTAGATAAAAAATTTTTTCAGAATCTAAAAAATGCTCTATTTAAAAAATATCTTAGAAATAGAAATATTTTAAAAAAGAAAAAGTTTTAGAAATTTAAAAAAAAAAAAATGTCACAGAATTTTATATAATTTGAATAGAAAAATGTTATAGAATCTGAAAATTTTGCTATAGAAAAAACGTTTTAGAATCTTTGATTTTTCATAGAAAAATGTCTCAGAAAAAATATATTATATCATTAGAAAAATATCTTAAAATCTTTATAGAAAAATGTCTCAGAATATTACAAACTTAAAAAAAAAATGTTATAGAATCTGAAATTTTTCTATAGAAAAAATCTGTGAATGTTTATAAAAAAATGTCTCATATTTTTAAAAATTTAAAACAAAGAAAATGTCAGAGATCTGAGAATTTTTCTACAGAAAAAATATCTTAAAAATCTGTAAAAATTAAAGAACAAATGTCTCAGAAAATTTTTCTATAGAAAAAATTTGATTGATTCTATGAATTTTTCAATTAAAAAAAATTTCTTATTGCTTGGAAGTTTTCAATAAAAAAATTATTATAATATGAGGATTTTTATAATAGCAAAAATGTTTTAGAATCTGAGAATTCTTCTATAGAAAAAGTAACTCAGAAACTGATAATTATTCTGTAGAAAAAAATGTTCAGAATCTGAACATTTTTTATAGCACTAATGTATTTGTGAAAAATTCTCAGTGTATTTGTGTATGCAATTGTGTATGCAATACAATAATGTATGATAAAAATAAATTAAATTTACTAAACTCGGAATTCTTTTAATGAAACATTTCATGAAATTAATGATACTTTTCATTAAATAAATAATAAATAATTTTATCAATTTACTTTATTACTAGAGATGTCACTAATATTTGGTTACTATTCGGTATTTGTCATATTTTGCATGTTTTGAATAATAGCACTAGTCGGCTGAATTATTTGCTTAAAAGAAAATATTGTATGGGGAAAAAATTCGGATAAAATTGTACCTAATATTGTACAAATTTGTATTTAATTGCATCGAATACTTCGATACGATTGTATCGAATTCGGTACAATTTGATGTATTTTAGATACAATTATATATTCTCATTTTTCGGATCAAATTTGATATCATCGCATATCTAATTTATATATAATTTGATGTTGCCTAATATAAACTTTTTTACTTGGAAAAAACTTTTTTCGAAATATTAAAGTAATATTCGTTTAATGAAAAGGATTCGTACATGCATGAAATTTTATTACAATTTTTCGTTTATTTTATGAAAAAAACTTCATTGATTTAATGAAATGATTAATTGTTAGAAATGGCTGCAAGTTGTCTTGGCGAAAGAGGGGTTTTGCTTAAAGTCTGTTAATTCCTTTCTTAAAGGAAATATTTCATGGATTTTGTGAATGTTCATTGCGTTAATTAAAATTTTCATTGCAATAATAAAATATTTTGTTAAAACATTAAAATTAATTTTTATTATTAAAATTAACTTTAGTCATTAAAAATAAATAATGTCATTAAAACAAATGATAGTTTTCCTTAAATTAATAATAAATTGTTTCATAAATTTAATAAAAAATTTCATTAAACTAACAAATATTTTCATTAAATTAATGAAAAGCTTCCTTAAGTAATCATTTTATTAATTAAATTAATGACAAATTTAATTTTATTTAGTGCGCCCCGGTAGGCGAGTTGGTAGCGTGCTGGTTGGTAGCGTGAAAAGTATTCATTAAATACATGAACACAGTTTGAACACAATTGTTTGTTCATTTTATGAAGAAAAACTTTCATTATATTATTGAAATATCAGAATTGGCCACAAGTTGTCTAGACGAAAGAGGAAATTTTGCTTAAAGTTAAATAATTGTTCTATGGAAAATATTTCTTAGATTTTATGATTTTTTTTCTTTCGCAAAACCAGTTTTTAAAATGAAAAATTAATCTTTTAAAATCTATTTTTCTATTCTTATTATTCCTTAAAGTTTTTCTTTAGATTTCTTCAAAACCTATTTTCTATAAATTCATTATAAAATTAATTAATTTTGCAATTACAAACATTTAATCATGATGTTTTACAGTCAGTGAATCTTAACTAGTAGAGTAGTTTAAACATTTGCCATAAATGGCGAAGTGTGATGTGAATGGCTGTTTGTGACACCAACATAATTAAACTATAAAATAAAGACAGTGACATTTTTCAAAAAAGGACAGTTTTTATAGTAGACAACCATAGTTAATAGACATATCGGAGGACCTTTTAGTGACTGCATACAAAATTAGTTGTATCTCTTTAATGGACAAGTTCCCTTTAACCGTTACTGTCCTCCTTCACTGTCCTCCTGCTTATTTTTTATTTTTGGTAAACTTAAAAAAAAAACTATAACAAGTAAATGGAATAATAAATATCAAAAAGGAGAAAAAAGAATGATTTAAAAAAGAAGAAAAATAAAACTACTGCCATTCTTAACTGAAACTATCCAAAGAAAAAGAACAATTTAAACATATTAAAAATTCTGTTAGAAAATACAGAAATACAAAATGTGGTAGAACAAACATTAAATAAACTTGAAATTGTTAAACAGATAAAAAATCATACTAGTCCAGGGGATACTCTCGTTACTGGGGCTAGGGTATAAAATTATTCGATAATTGTGAAATAAGCGATTAAAAAATCGTTTAGACAAGGTTTTCCTTACGGTTCATAATAACTCGGTTACTTTAAGGTTGGGCGCCATTTATTTGACGACTTATTATAGCTTTAACCCTCTACGGGTAAGGCTGCCTCAGGGTCTTCATAAAATGCGTCAAATGAGCGTTTTATACTTAGAAATTAATATATTCCGATAGAAAACTAAATTTGCTAAATATTTTCCGAAGAAATTTTTCGTGTGCCGTCCACGGTTTGGAAGAAAGAAAGCTTCAAAATTTCGTAAAATTTCAAACACTAATTATTTAAAAAAAAATAGTTTTCAAAAATAAAAAAAAAACAATTTAAGTTAACCAAAAACTCTTTATAATAAAATGTAAATAAGATTGAAGGTTTATCTTTAATAATAAGTCCTTACTTTAGTCCAAGGACTCACAGGATTTTATCAGGATTCCTTTAAAGGACATCGTCTTAACTTATAAACTAATAGACGGAGTTTTATGAAATTTTGCAGAAAGAAGACATTAAGTATTAATAGCAAAGCGTTGAAGTTTGAACAATATAAATTGAAGTTAGATACTTTTTCGCCTAATTTCGCGAAAATCGCAATATCTTCTTAAATAGGAGCAGAAAAAAAACTAGTTTTTCGAGTGTAGTTATATCTTGTTAAGAAAAATATTTTTTGTCCAAAACTTTTCTTTTATATGTTTTAGTTTTCAAAATGCACCCTAAAATATTTTGGCTCATATCGCCTAAATTAGGCCACGATAAACAATTTTTTTTTAAGAACTTATTATTTGTTTTTCGAGTGGAGCACATGGTATGAATTGCGTTGCAATTTCCAGTTTTTGGCGACTCATATTATCTTCAACACAAATCGCAAAAGACAAGTTTCTTTTACTCTAAGCAGGGCTGTATAAAAACATGCAATTGTCTTTTGAATGGATGAGCTGGAATTGTATAATTGCTTAATTCCTTGTTTAGAATTTTTAAGCCCCACGTTGGGCGCCAATACAAAAAGTGTGTCTGTGTTTTAAAATTCACATTCTCAGCTCATAGTTGGGCGTTAATAAAAAGAAGTGAATTAGTATTTTAAAAATATTTATGACTGTTCCAATCCCAGCCCTTAACTCTACAATATTCTAGTTATTTCATTTATTCGCAAGTTTGTCAAAATATTTAATCGTTAGACTGCTTCATCTATCAATTATTATACCCCCAGTCATGGTGATGATGATGTTTTTAACTACATAAAATTTAGTTACTTTTTTTTTTTTGTTAAATATAATTTTTTATGCTCTTAAAAGATGCTACAGCAGTTATAAAAATTTGAAGAAAAAAAAAAAAAAACTCAACTGAAATGTGTTATGGAAAGTGCAAAAATATAGAGTTACTATTTTAGCTACTATATGTATGCACTTAGGACTTCACGTAGTTTGGTAGAGTACAACATGGTGTCAGGCGGTAAATTAATGTAATATTTAGGAAAATAATACAATTTAGATTGTTTGAAGTTTTTTTTTATAGACATATTTTCTGAGAATCTAAGAATTTTGCTGTAAAAAAAAAAGTTTCAGAGTCTAAGAATTTTGTTAAGGAAAAAGGTTTCAGAGTTTAAGAGTTTTTCGCTAGAAAAAATTACTTACAAGGGAGGTATTCTGATTCGAACTCGCATATTTTAATGAACTTTGGATATGTTATAAAGGAGCTGCCCAATCTCTCGTTTAAGGGTTAAAAAGTATTGCTAAAAATTCATTTGTGTTTCTATGAAAACTTGACTTCAATTAATGAAACAGTGATTGCAAAGAAAAAATTCATATAGACGCAATCGAACAAATAAAAACATAACAAATATTATACATTATTCAAAAATTCAAAAAAACAGGGTCACTGATTCAGAAAAAATTGAAAATTTGCAATGTAGTTATGATTTTTAGAAAATACACTCATTCTTCTCTACCACGCCTTTCACAAGAAAACTAGATTTATTTGTACGCAGGGTAAAAATACTCAAGAAAACAAAAATACCCATATTGCCTATGTAGTGGACCCAGAGTTGCCACACTTTTGAATCATTTGAAATATAGGGGAAAAGGCCTCTTCGGGAAAAGTCGCATAAAAGCCAAACGGGTTCGAGTATCGGAAAAAGCTCAGACACCCCCTCGTTTAAAATAAATAGGCATAGCTCTGAATTATGTTTAGCTTAATACAGCTAAAATTCCTTAATAAAACGCCAGATTTAATGTTACTCAAAACACATGTTTTTGAATAACAAAAATATTTTCGGCATAATTTGTGAAGCAGTGAATGTGTCTTCAAAAAACCTTTCATTTGATAACAAATTTTTCTATAGTTACTTTTAATAGAACGGAATAAACCGAAAAAACGTAAAAGGGGGTAATTTTTGACCTCACTTAGTAACTCCTAAACACGAGATTGGGCAGCTAACATAAAAAACCACGGGTCCCTTAAATTGTTATTCTCTTCAACATATCCGAAGTTTATTAAGATCTGCCGGTCCGAACCTCCCTTGTTAGAATCTGAGATTTTTCTTAGAATCTAAGAATTTTTCTACAAAAAAATTTCATACACTAATATAAATCGATGCATAAAAATACGAAAAAATAACAAAAACTTAGTAAAATACACACATATTTCTTCATTTTAAAAAGTTGTCGTTGTTTTGACAGTAATTTCGTATTTTTATGCTGGGAATATTATGAGTGTAGAATTCTGAGCTTTTAAAATGCCCCAGAATAATCGTATAAAAAAAATGTCTCAGAATCTGATAATTTTTGAATAGAATCCGTGAATATTTCGATAGAAAAATGTTTCAGAACCTAAGAGTTTTCTATAGAAAAAATGTCTCAGAATACAAGAAATTTTTTGTAAAGGAAAAGTCTCTCCGCAAAAAAGAAAATTCTAAATGAAAAATGAAAAATGCCTCAGAATCATAGAATTGTTCTACAATAGGGAAAACATTTTGCAGAACCTGATAATTTTTCTATAGAAAAAATGTCTTCGAATCTGAGATTTTTTCAATAGAAAACATTTTTTAAATGCCTTAGAGTCTGGGAAATATTCTGTGCAAAAAATATCTATAAATCCTGTAATTTTTCTACAGAAAAATAACCCAGAATCAGAGAATTTTGCTACCGAAAAAAATGTCTTGGAATATGATATTGGGTATGATTAAAAATGCAAAATGTCTTGAAATCTTTTTATAAAATTTTTTTTTTAAGAATTTAAAAATTTTTATTCCAAAATTTCTCACAAGGAAGGACATCTGATGGGTTCCATCCGATTTTCATAAAATTTGTATATGTGATAAAATTTGGGGCCAAAAAAAAATTTGGGGCCAAAAATAACTATATTTTCCTTTATGTTCTTTTTCAAAGAAAAAATATATAAATTTGGTATCAAATGAAAGATATACCTATCCATTGGTATACAAATGTAGGGACTAGTTTTATATCCGAATTTCATCGAAATCTGGAAGAATCAACCAACAGACTTCCATTAACAGTATTTGAGTAGATTTCTATAGAAAAATGTCTCAGAACTTAAGAATTTTTATATAAAAACCTCTTAGCTATTTCACTCTTTTTTTTTTGTTAAACTGTCATTATTGTATTGTTAATTATTTTTTCAACTAAAGAATTAATTCCTTTATATCTCTGCTGTATAATTGCATTGAAAAGTTCATATGTTAGAGAATTTTTAAATACCGAAAACAACTCACTGTGATATCGTTATTACTATCAACGAAGTTTTTCATACATATAGAATATTTTCAAGTATGCCTGTGTGTGTATTAACTGTTATTTGTCAGTGTGTGTGTGTGCGTGCAAGTGCTGTTATAAGTACGAATGTGAAAGTTAATACCAGAAACAAGTGCTATATGATTTTAAATATAAGTTTTTGCAATACATATTCATGTGCATGTGCGAGTATGTTTTAGTGAATATGTATGAGCATCGCTGCATGTGCTTGTATATGTATACGGGAATGTTCGCTAATGTGGCCCTACATCTGGTTTTTGGGCTATAAAAAATAACTCCAGTGGGATATGCCAAATCCAAATACATCAGCTTATATGACAACTCTGGGCATTTTTTACCTATAGAAAATTGTCTTGTGGCTACACAAAAGGGCCACATTAGCGAACATGTATTCTAAAGTCTAGTTTAATTAAAAAACTCTAAAAGCATATCAAATTGTTAGAAAAAGAAGTTAAATCGACATAAATTTGAATCTAAATTAAAATTTATTTAAATTTTGTTCATTTGAAAGTTTTTCTGCATCGTCTGAAGCTACACACAAAAAAATATTTCTTAAATTCCGCCAAGTAAACATTTTGTTGAATAAAAAAACATAATCAATTACTTTTTTAATTGACTCAATTACTTTTTTAATTGACTCAATTAAAAAGTAATCACTATTTTAAATAATATTGATTACTTTAAATAAACAAAAATATTGATTACTTTTTAATTGAATCAATTAAAAAAGTAATTGATTATTTTTTTTTATTCAACAAAATGTTTCCTTGGCGCAATTTTTTTTTTCTGTGTACTTAAGGGGCTACCGTATGTAAAGCAAACTTTTTTAATTGCTATAAAATAACGATATTTTTTGAAACATGTGGAAAAATTTTCCAAAATAGATAATAACAGTTAAAGTAATGCTAGAACTCTTCAAAAAAGACAAGAACTTGGAAAAAATAAAAAAAAATATATCAAGGGTTCACTTTAGCAAGCATTATGAAAACCTCTCGAAAAAAAAATTATATATATTTATATTTAACTTGATATAATTACATCTAAGTATATTTGTGATAATATGTAACGATATATATTTACATCTTACATATTTACGAAAACAATCAGTTAGTTTTATTAAAATTGTGAATAAAATTCTTACCGTTTGCAAAAATTCGACTTGGACAATTCTTTAAAATTTGCCTGTTTATCACTTTTTATGTTAATAAAAAATTACATCTTATGTTGCGGAAGGTCCACTTTAGCGAACATTCCCCTGTGTGTATGTGTTTATTTTGTTAGTTTATCAAATGCTTTAAGCAATTGTATAAACAAGATATGTTTATAACCTTGTTTACACTCATCCACACAGGCACACACACACATACATAGGATAATATTATTTAAAATGTACTCTATGGCTTAAAGAATCAATAATCTATAGTTTTATATATACAAATATACAAAAACACTCACATGCATATATGAATATTTGACTATAAATGTGTTATTATAATCATATTTTCTATATTAGTATAAGTCTGTGTGTGTTTGTGTGCATGCTACTAAACTCTTAAGTTGTCTAATGATATTTTGGTTCCCCTAATGACACCTTTTATAGGATATAATGATAAAATTCTAGTTGAGTGTATGTGTTTGTGTGAAAGGATTTGAATATATATATAATATGCATGTGCATTTGTTGTGTCTGTGTGGTTAAGAGTTAAAGGGTTGCCATGATCATGGTCTTAGCATCCACAAATTTGCCTTAATAAACGGGGTTCGGAATGATACAAATCTCAAAATACTTACTTTTTCTATAGAAAAAAATAGTCTCAAAGTCTGTACTTTTTGTATAGAAAACATTTCTCATAATGTGGCAATTTTTCGCTAGAAAAGATATGTCAGATTTCTCAAAATTTTCTCTATAACATAAGTCTAAAAATCTATACATTTTTCTATAAAAGAAATGTATTATAATCTAAGATTATCTCGAAATGTGAGAATTTTTCTATAAAAACGTTTGGAAAAATGTTTAAGATTTTGATACATTTTTCCTATTGTCTATGGATAAATGTCTAATAATTTTTCTGCGAAAAATATCAGCGATTTTCAGAATTTTTCTCAAGCAACAATGTAACACAATCTGAAAATTTTTCTATAGAAAAAATATTTTAAAATCTGATTATTTTCCTACAGAAAAAATTCTCAAAATCTAAAATCTTTCTTTAGAAAAAAATGTCCCAGAATCTGTAAATTTTTTTTATAGAAAAATTTTAAGATTATGAGAATCTAAGAATTTTCTATACAAAAAAATGTCTAAATGTCAAAACTCATGTATAAACAAAATGTCTTAGAATCTAAGAATTTTTTTATAGAAAAAATGTCTCATAGTATGTGTTTTTATCCACAGTAAAAATGCCGCCGAATTTAAACATTTTTTTAAAAAAAATTTTGTATAGAAAACGGTCTCAGCATCTAAAAAAATTCTATAGAAAAAATGTTGCAGAATCTATAAGTTTTTATATAGAAAAAGTGTCTTACAATCTGAGATTTTTCCAGAGAAAACGAAGAATTTTTCTATGGATGGAATGTCTTAAAATTTGAGATTTTTTTTATAGAAAAAATGTCTCAAAATTTGCGAATTTTTCTGTAGGTAAAATGTTTGAGAATCCAAGAATTTTCCATTAAAAAAATGTTACAGAATCTGAGAATTTTTCTATAAAAGAAATATCTCCGAGCCTGAGAATTTTTCTACAAAAAATGTCATCAAATCTCAGAACTTTTCTACAGAAAACGTTTCTGAATTTTTCAATGTAGAGAGAAAAAATATCTCAGAATCTGATAATTTTTCTATTTAAAACAAAATTTCTCAAAATCGAAGAAATTTGCCTATAGAAAAAGTTTGATAGAATCAATTTTTTTTTTTAGAGAAAAGTGCTTTAGAATCTGATAGCTTTTCTATCGAAAAATGTATCTGAAATTAAAAATTTTTCTGCAGAAAAAATATCTTAGAAACTAAAATTTTTTTAATAAAAAAGGAATCTGAAATTTTTTTGATAAAAAAATGTCTCAGAATATGAAAATTTTTCGATAAAGAAATGTCACAGAATCTTTGACAGATTCTAGATTTTTTTTACAGAAAAGTGCCTGAGAATCTGAGAATTTTTTTTTCGAAAAATGACTGAAACTAAAAATTTTTCTTACTTTTCTTTCTTTTGAAGATTTTTTTTTTTTTTAATGTTGCAGAATCTGTGAATTTTGATATAGAAGAAATGTATAAGAACTTTTCTATTAAAACACGTGAAAACTATTCTACAGAAAATATGTCTCAGAATCTGAGAACCTTGTTTACATTATTATTTCGCGCTTTCTCGAGCGATCATCAGAAAAATTCGACTACAAATTCGACAACCGTAATCAGGCCGATTATTAATGAGGAAATTGCAATTCATATGTTCAAGCTCCAAAATTAGCATTGTCAAAACACATGGATTGGCAATTTCAAAAACATAGAAACCTAAGCTTTCAACCTTTCCTATGATGGATCGCATTTTGTGGTATTATAGTCCAATACATTTTTCTAAAGGAAATCGAAGAAATGCAGTCTACCCCTGCATGCCTAGGCGGAAGAGGGTTTAACCCAAAATTGTTGAATTTCTATATAGTTTTTAACATTAGGAAAACCATTTTATATGGAGTTGAAAAATTCGACTACAAATTCGACAACCGTAATCAGGCCTACTATTAATGAGGAAAATTGCAATTCATATGTTCTAGCTTCAAATTAGCATTGTCAAAAGACATGGATTGGCAATTTCAAAAACATAGAATTTGTTGCATAAATAAAACCTAAGCTTTCAATCTTTCCTATGATGTATCGCATTTTGTGATATTATAGTCCAATACATTTTGCTAAAGGAAATCAAAGAAAAACAGTCTACCCCTGCATGCATAGGCGGAAGAGGTTTTAACCCAAAAGGGGTGAATTTCTATATAGTTTTTACATTAGGAAAACAATTTTATATGGAGTTGAAAAATTCGACTACAACTTCGACAACCGTAATCAGGGCGATTATTAATGAGGAAAATTGCAATTCATATCTTCTAGCTTCCAAATTATCATTGTCAAAACACATGGATTGGCAATTTCAAAAACATAGAATTTGTTGCATAAATAAAACCTAAGCTTTCAACCTTTCCTAAGATGTATCGCATTTTGACATTTCCCAATATGAAACTAATATTTGCACCACAAAACAAAATATTTCATACACAAAAAATAAAAAAAAACTCAAAAGTAGAAAAAATAGTCTCACAAACGCTTTTGTTTAGTTGGAAAGCGTGTTCAAACTCGATTTATTAAAATTATTAAAAAATTGGAAAAATATTAAAAATCATATATTGGATATACAAATGTTTGAATACATTTTTCCTAGTATTATATGTTATCCCATCTGTGGATAACATATAATATTATGTATAATGTTTAAGGTAGTTGAACAGGCTTTTAAACGACACCGGTTTTATCTAGATGCGATAAGTTCTTTTTACGATAATCGCTATTAGATTAGATTATAGTGGCACTATGCACCGCGACCAGAAATTGGTATTTTGTGCTGCCAGCGAATACACCCTATAGTTCAGGCTCCTTACGAAGCCAATTATCCTACCAGGTGAACAGTTCCAAACGTCCGATGGCGTCACTATTCGACCACCAAAATAACGCACCCTCCTGTCGGAGAGTCTCGTACATTTGCAGAGAACAAGCTCAGAGGTCTCGGGTTCCAATTCACAAAACCTGCACGTATCCGTAGAGGATCGTCCCATCTTGTACAATTGATACCTAAGGCCACAGTGTCCTGTGACGTAACCCGTTACGGTCCTTAGTTCGCCCCTCGTCATAGACAAGAGTTTCCGCGATCTCTCCTTAGAGGGAGATATAAACAGCCTCGCCTGTCGCTGCCCAGGCGATCTGGCCCAATAGGCCCCAAACTCCGACTCCCTTCATCTTCTGAGCCTCTCTCTGACATACCCATTGGGTACGCCACAGAAGGGTTCCGGGCCAATGAATTGTCGACGAGCTCCGCAGTTGGCTAAACAGTCAGCCCGTTCGTTGCCCTCATGCCCCTCATGGCCTGGAACCCAGCCCAGTGTCAAGGAGTTGTTAAGTTCTAGACGATTTAGAGAGTCGATACATTCCTTAACCAGACCAGACGACACATCTTGAGCCCTCAAGGCACCAAGTGCCGCCTGGCTGTCAGATAAAATGTAGATCGTGGCCCCCCGTGTCCTCCTCCGAAGACACTCTTCCACACAGATACAGATAGCGAAGACCTCAGCCTGAAAAACGGAGGGATATTTGCCCATGGGCAGAGCACGCTGAAATCCGGGTCCGACGATAATCGCTAAAAATCGTTCCAACTTTAAAGAGCCGCCCCACTTCAAAAAGGCGCTAGGCCGCAAAAAAAAATAACACCAATTAACTCCAGAAGTGGTCTTTTTAGTGGATGCACAATTTTGCAGTCATTTCGGATAATTAAATTTTTGCAAAAAATTCAATATTTTCCATATTGACAGCCCATGTATTTTGACAGCTATAGTATTGCAATGCAATTTTTAATGTAAATTACATTTTTTGTCAGGAATAATTTTGCAAATAAGTTGTTTTTCCTATCTCGCATAGTTTTCGAGAAAATTGGAAAATTTAAATTTTAGCAAGTTCAAAACTGGGGGCCGAATTACGGCATTCGTGAACGAGTAAAATTGATCGTCATTTTCGTTTTGAGATTACAGCTTTCGATATCGAGTAAGAGCTATCGAAATTTGAGATGATAGCTTTCGCTAACGAGTACGCTATCGAGTGCTTGCTATAGAAAAATTACTCGTTAGGTAAACTGCGAACGAAAAACATTTTCTTCTTACTTTCTCTGTGCAAAAAAAAAAACAAAAGTGTAAGTTTTTGACTTTTAATTAAAAGTGAGCTAAAATTATTAATAAAATAAATAAGAAGCAAAAGGATTATATGGCTGAATTTATAGTCCAACACTCTAATTTGGCCAAAAAGGAGATTATATTTTTCTATGAACGATTCCATAGACTCAGATGATTGATCGGGTAAAAATTTTATAAATTTCGGACACAGCTAAGCTTCCATTTCATTAACTATTTTATTGACTGTTTTACCAACAGCGCTTTGACACATTCCCACCAAAAAATCTTTTCCTACCGTATGTTGGAATCCTCCACTGGCTAAAAGCGACAGTGTGGCTGATAACTGAAGTTTTGGCGGCAATGATGTTGACATATGTCCCTCAAATTTTATCTCGGATAAAATGTAGTTAAATGCTTCCTTAGTAAGTCTAAAACGCTTAATAAATCTAAAAAGAAATTGGGTTAAACAAATATTATACAAAATGAATTACAAAGGTATTTGTAACATACGCTTTAGCTGGCAAAGTCAATGGATCACTTTTGTCCGGAAGGTTTTTTCTTACACGAATGGTATTATTTTCCTCCTCAGAATTAGAGGATAAGGCCGAGCAACAAATAACTCATTTATGTTATTAAATTATTGTATTTATTATAAAAAGTAGAATAATTCTAATTACCGCCAAATTTTTATTTTTTAGCTTCTTCTTCTTCTCAACACATATGTTTTAATTCTATTCCAACAGAAACAATCGTTTACTTTTTTTTATAAATTTCGATACGTGAGCTTTCGATTGCCGTAATCTTTTCACTCGATACGTGACGAAATTTTAAACGATACTAAAGCTCACTCGATCACGAATGCCGTAATTCGGACCCTGATTTTCACAAAAAGTGCTCTATCGAAGATTTTGATTTTATGGCAAAATTGAAAACATTTTTGGTGTTTGCACTTTTGAGTTAAATCCTCAGGCGCCTAGCAGGTCTGATTTCTATTTTAGATCAAGTTGTATTAAAACCTTTCATTGCTTAATATTATCCTGAAATTTTGTGTTTTATATTAATCTCGCTGGTAACTCTTATTTTAAATTTTATTGTGGCTTATTATTAGTAATTAAATTAATGTTTGCTAACTGCAAGAGTTGCTATATATGGAATTTTCCTACAAAATATGTACATTTAATTTGCAATGAAATTTTTTTTAATGGCATCAATTTATATCTATCGATTACCAATTCTAGCATAAATCACTTCTTAATATGAAAAACAAATCTCTTAACATTTTTATCTGTAGCTATAATAAAATATTTGTTGATTTTATATAATTCCCTAGTAATAATCATACTTTATATGAGGAATTTCAAAAATTTTCGACACTAAGGCAAAATGAATAACATTTTTTGTATAATAACCTTTTGCCGATGTTTAAACATGCTAAATCACCGATGTTAAAGTTGGTACAATTGTACTTTTTTTGGTACATTTTGACCTGCTAAAGTACCGTGGTACTACCGCGACTCATTTGGTACAATTTAAAAATTTTTAATTTTTCCCCTTTTTGAATTTTTATTATAGCAAACAAATTGTTATTTTCATTTTCATTGCATTTATTCGTTTTATGTAATGAGCGCTCAAAATATATGCGACCAAATCCGATTTGACGATTTATTATCATTTTGAGGATTTTGTAGAATATAATTTTCGATTTTTTTTTTAAATATCGCAAATTTGACGATTTTTAACAAAATCTATCTGGCAGACTGGTATTGTGGTGTATAGAGCTCTTACATATATTGACACTTGTTGCAGCCAACTTCACTTTCATTTTGAATTTATTAAATGTCTGAAGAAGTGAAAATTAAATTAAATTATTGTTAAAGAAATGCAAGAAAATGCCACACAATCTTATATAAAATTATGCGAAGTTTTGACAACCAAAGTCAACTTTAATAACGAATTATTAATGGGGTTCCATAAGTTTACTCCAGAAAATATTATTTCAGGTAAAACAAGTAGTATTGTACATATTCTAGTAAAAATGTTCCCGAATGAAATTGCTAATTTCGATTCAATAAATAATCAATTTAGAGCTTTCGCTGATGTTGAGCAACTGAAGTCGTTAAAAAATTAAAAAATTTGTAGTTTGTGGTCGGTAGTAGCTTATTTTGAAAATGAACTGAATTTCAATATGTTTCCAGACATTTCTAGAGTCGTTGTTAGAATTTTATCCATTCCACACTCATCTGCAAATGTGGCAAGAGTTTTTTCTTTTCAAAATATAATAAAAACTAAGGAAAGAAACAGGCTACAAGTGCATTATCAAGTCTCATGCAGACAAAGGATTGGTTGAGATCGACAAATTCGTGCTGCTATGATGTAGAAATTCCAAATAAATTATTAACTAAAGAAATAATTCAATGATTTTGATCTCATATATTCATAAGACTTTTTTGTACCTTATGTTATTGTTAAGTTTTGTTTTTTTTGGGTACAAGTGAATTTTTATGTACTTGTTTTGTTGTTTTAATAAATTAAAAAACAATGGTACCATGAAGGTCCAAAAAGTACATTTTTTTGGAGGTTGGTACAAAATTGAAAACCCCATTTAACATCCCTGTGCTAAATCCATCCTAATCATTTATCTTGAAGTTAATCTAAAAAAAAAATGGGATTAACTGCTTAATAAAGTATTAAACAAGGAGATTAAACCATTTTTTTTAATCTTGTTGATGAACAGTTAATCTAACTTGTTATCTGACTGCTATTTCTAAACGACTCTGTATTATACTACTAATTGTGTGCATCTCTGTGTTTTTATATAAGTTCGGTTAGCAACGCTATCAAAACATACACACGAAGTCAGGGTATCAATTATGTATCTTTTTTACGACACACGACAATGAAATGATACCTAAATCATTATCGTTTCGGGGACGGAACTAATTTTGTTTACTCATCTCATCTCAAATCTTATAAATGTCATATGAAACCGATGCAACAAAAATTGTTACATTTACGCTGGTAAATGAACTTAAAAATTAAATTTTTTTTTGGTACGGGAAAGGTTAAGGTATATAAAAAAAAACGTATTACTTAGAAATTAAAAAATATCCTTTATTTATTTGACATTTTAGGGATTGTGACATTACTGTTACATAGCATAAAAATATAATTTTTCATGTAAAAATATAAAAATATGCGTTGTATACAATAAGTAAAAAATATTATTCACAGGTTTTTCATAAAAACAACCAAATTTTTTGCACTTTTTGTATTTTTTTATAAAATTTTAAATTTACCGTGTTCAAACTTGTCACTATTCGTATTATACAAACTTCAAACTGACGGAAGTCAAAAAAATTACGCCATCAATGATATTTTCTTTTGTACTAATTTGATCAGTGGTATGTCACAGTTGGGTGACACAAATTTGAGCGAGCTAAATAAATTCAGTATGTATTATTTCGGGCTTTTTGGGGTTTGTTACAGTAATGTTACATGAGGCTATAAAGCGTTAAAACGAGAATGATTTAGGTGTCATTTCATTGTCGTGTGTCTTAAAAAAATACATAATTGATACACAGGTAAAATTTAACGTTCAGAGACTGCCACAAAAAAATGTTGGCGCTATCGACAAACATTGTCACTTTCGACGCCACTTTGGCATTTTAAACTGACAAATTTAATATTTTAGCTGTCAAGTTAAACAAAAAATGCATATGTTAACGAGGCAGATTAAAATGGTGGATTAACGTCAATCAAGTAGATTAATTTCACAGTCTGAACTCCCTATTATGGGAAAAAACTGCGAAAGTTTAAAAATCGGGAGATTTTGGTTTCACTTGTAAACCACCATACAACTTTTCACTAATCAGCAATATGAAAATTACTTTTTCAGTAAATGTATCTTCCAAGTCTAGTGACGACTCCATTTTGTATTGGTTTCGATCTGAAAGTTAAAAACTATGAACAAAAAAATTAAATTATTGAAAAAACTCTTGTTAGTTTCAAGTAATTTTTTAATTTTTCGTCTTTTAAAGGGCCATCAATTCTTTACATAAAGACTTTTCAACGTGAAACTTTTATGTCCCACACTTTAAGTATAGTCTACCTAACCCTGTCCATTGTTTCTCTCAATTCAAAAAACCTTAAGTAAAAAGAGTCACCTAAAGTTTTGTTTTTTTTTTTTTTTTTTTTTTTTATATTAATTAATAATCATATAATTACAAATTGTATACTTTTACCCTAACCGAGCACTAGCTGCTATGGGCTTCGGCGCGTTGTAGCGAAACAGACCAGTGCCTCTGGTGGGAATCGAACCCACGACCACCGCACTGATAAGCCAGCACGCTACCAACTAGCCTACCGGGGCGCACCCACCTAAAGTTAGTTTCAACAAGTGTGGAACATTTTTGAAATTAATCATATATAGATTTATAAATACAATTATCAGACATACTTGAGAATAATATTTACATTGTATGTAAAGTGTAGATATATTTAAATACAGTGAAACCTCAAAAAAGACACTAAGAAAATGCAATATTATTGTATAAAATCAATTTTTATACAGCAGACATTTTTATAGGATTTGAATCAACATTTTGGTAATTTTCATATCGTCAACCCTCCTACAACTGAAAAATTTGTTTGTGAGCGTCTCTGTGAAGGTTTTACTGTATAATGTTTGCAGTGCCTTTACATTATTAAGTGCCATGCAAATTATCATGTTATTTCTAAAATTCAATCTCTAGTAGAAAATGTAAATGTATCCAGTAGTTGTACTTATTTGCTAAAGTTATTATGATTATTGTATGGAAAAGTTAAGGGTTTATTAGCTTAAGTGTTATAGAAACAGATAATAGATAAACAATTGTAATTGTATTTGGTAAATACAAAAATTTGAATCCAGTAGGAATAATTAAAATTTTAAAGATTTTGTTATAGACTCCAAATTTGGAAGACGAATGGATTTTGTTAAATTTTGTGTAACAGTTTTCTTAATCAGATTTTAGCTATGACAAGGAAACTACCAAACTAATTAAATTTTCTTTAGAAATGTTGAGGTTAAGAAGAAGAATAAACGTTTTTCTCTAAAAATTATAAACACTATTAATTTTTAAATCAGACTAGACTAGTTTCTGCCTTTTTATGGACAGGCTCATCAGTGATTTTTCATTTAAATTGTATTTTTATTATTTGTGTCTTATAATTGTCAGATTGTGTCTCTATATGATAAATTTGTCAACAACCTGCGGCTGTAAGAATCAAACCTGCGCTCATCTTACATTACAAACTTAACAATAGCCAAGTCATGACCGGTTAGCGATCACACCCAAGTATGGCCTCGAATCTAATGCAGCTAAATTGCAGTTTTCTTTCGTATTAGCTTTTTCTGTTATTGTATATTATATTCAGAAGTGACAACACTAACAACACAAATATTTTATTTTTAGATTTTTTGTTTATTTTTCTAATCTCCTCCGTCTCTATTTCACAATGTTACCAGATTGACGTATGGTTTTTACGTACAGGGTTGACAACTTTTGCGTTTTAAGTTGAGACATCGCCACAGGGCAAATTTTATCATGTATTTTAGCACAGTGTTATATTAACGTCATATAGACAGTTGCAAATAATTTTTAATTAATATGAATTCTCTTTCTTTCAAAAGAAGGTACTTGTTATCAGTTAAGCAAATGTGCCAACATTTTGATCGAACTAATACAGGATGGGTCAACTTTAACTGACTGATTTGAAATGCTTATAATTTTTTTATTTTTACAGTTTTTTATTTTATTTATTTTTTAATGAAAGTATAATTTAAAAATTGTTTTTTAGTTAAGTATGAAAAATTACATCCAATAAATGGCGTACACTTTCTTGTTGGCATTTAATGGCTCTTTTCAAAACGTTTTGCATTACGTTGCATAACGTTTCTGGTTCCAATTCTTCAATTTTATTGCGAATATTTTGCTTAAGTTGCTAAATGTTTTGTGGTTTTTTGACTTAAACCCGTCCCCTCAAGAAAATACAAAAAAAAAAAAATCAGGGACTGTGAAATCTGGGGAAGGAGGTAGCCACGCAAAATCAGCATGTTTTGAAATTATTCGGTCATTAAAATGTTCTTGCAGAATAGCCATTGCGTCTCTCGCGGTATGAGCTGTAGCTCCATCTTGCTGGAACCTTATGTCAGGATTATTGAGAACTACCGGACGTAAACAATTTTTAAACATGGTCCGGTGTACCTCACCGGTGCCGGTTTCTGTTTCCCCAGCTTCATATTCGAAAAAATATGGACCGATAACTCTATCGGCCATAATTCTACAAAAACCGTTCATCTGAGAGGGTGTTCTTGTTGCTGATGCACTGCTTTAGGATTTTGGGTACCCCAAACTCGGCTAATTAAGCTTCTTATCATGTTTATACTGGAAGCTCTTACAGTAATAAAATGTTGACGGTATTTTCTTTGTGTTATAACAATTGATCGTCCGCAAACATAATCAAATTTAACCATTTCTACATGTTCTTGCATTGAATATGATGTCATTATAAAATTTTATTAAACTGTTAATTAACTGCAAAAAAATAAAATTAAAAACTGTAAAAATAAAAAAGTTATAAGCATTTCAAAACAGTCGTCGAAGTTGGCCCACCCTGTATAATAAAACCCTCTCCAACCAGTTATTATAGCCAATTTTTGACTGAATCAGAAATAGAGCGGAACTTTAAAAAGATAAGGACAAAGTATGACAATGACTGACTCTCAATGTGTACCATCAAAATATTGATTTGGATTTAGAGAGTACATATGAAGAAGTAGAACGATATGGTAATCTGCCTTAGCGTAATTAATGACACTAAACGTGGAATATCAGTAGATTTATTCGAATTTAGAGCTTGGGTTAACTTTAGACTTTGAAAGAATTTCGCTTAGGGCATATTTTTGGGAAAAATATCCCTTCTGGAGCAATCTGGACAATTTGTTGAGAACTCAATGGTGATTATTTTAATTCTTCGAAGACCACTTAGAATTCTGTAATGAAACTTTAGACGAATACATGATAGAATTATTGGTTTAAAGTCGTTTGTACCTGTATGGTGTATTTCTCTGATTTTTGATAAAGACAATTTTAAGCAGGCTTCACCGATTTCGAAATCATAATAGGGTATATACTATCAGGCTCGGATCCAGAAAAAGGTTTTGGGGAGGGAAATTAGAGTATTTTTAATTAACTTTTTTAACTCCTTTAACATTTTTGTATTGAAAAATTTAATTTGAGGGGGAGAATGTCCCATATTCCCTCCCCCTGTATCCGATTCTGATACTATCAACACTTGTCGTCTTCTACTGTACAAAGGTAGAAATTGTCCATTCTTTCTTATGATCAGAGATAAAGCCAACTTCGAGAGTCCTATTCATACCCAAAGCTGATCATTTCCATATTTCATATAGCTATTTTTAAATTTCAAGGCACATGTTCCTATTGAAGATGAACATGTTCTGTTTTTGAAGAAGCTTTTCATTGCTTAAATAACATTTTATCAAGCAAATCAGATTATATTCTTTTTCTTTGCAAAATTCTAAGATCAAAAATAACCTCATTTCATTAAAAAGAACTTTAGATTCTTTGATTAATTTCAACTAACATTTCAAAGTCACTTTCAACAAATCTCTTTAAATCACTTTCAAATTATCGTCTTTAAAAATCTTGTCATTTATTCGAACAAGTTTAACAAACATTAACATTTTCATCAAAGTCATCATTAGTTTTACAATACTTGTATTTTTTCAACTACCATTAAAATTTATTCATGTGTTATGTTTGATTTAATTTCAAAATCTAAAAATTCAAGAAAAATCCAACTCTCATGTTTCAACCTAAGTGGAACATCATTCATCATTCTATTGATGTTGCTAACAACGTTGAATGTTTTTAATGTAGAATGTTGTTGTTGCTGTCGATGTCGATGTGTGTATTTGTTGTTGGTATTGCTGGGGAATTCATGAGAATGTGTTTTGTGTTTTTGTGTGAGTATGTGTGAACACATATACCACTACTGACAAACTAATGAAACTCATGATGATGATGTTGTTGAGGTTGTTTGTTGCTTGTGTTGCCACTTTTACACTTCAACTATTGACTTAATAAAGAAATACATAACATAACTACTAACTAACAAAACAGTTACAAAATACCACTTTATATAAACATAAAGTATTTCCAGACACACTCATACACTCACACTGAGTCATATGTTCACATATACATACATAAAGTTTTTATATTTCCATACGCACTTTATAAATTTATAAGCATAACAACAAGAACTTTTGAATATATTCAACATCATCATTCTGTAAAGCATGTAATAAAATATAAAACCACATACAGTTACAGAGATAATTTAAAAATATACAATAATAAAAAAGTTCCCAATGGTAAAAAAAAAAATCGGAATTAGTATAAGAAATATAACAATACTGTGGATCAATACTGATTAGCTTTATAATGAAGTGTGCTAGCCAAACCACGAGTTTACTCGAATGCCAAAAGACCCTTTGCGATTCCTCAGCCTTTTCCTTATCCACATGGAAAAACTGCGACAAAAAATCCTAAAATCATACAGAGAAAACTTATTAAGACTATTCAGGTCATCAAAGATCGTGCTTTCCAGACATTAGTGGACTATTGTAGCACCTTCCTAACCTCAGCTTACCAAAACGATTAGTATTTTCGTTCTCCTTGGATTAGGCTATTAGGCTATTGGCTACTAGATATCCTATTAAGGCCGTCCATCTCACTCTCGCCTCCCTATGCGATATGTTCTCTATCACACTGAACAGGGCCACCAGGGGAATTGGGACATTCGCCTATACCAGCAGACCATCCCAGAGCCATTCCCTGCACACTCATCAGCTAACTTGTTTCCTACGTTTCTAACGAGTTATGGGTCCCATTTAAATCTCAATACAGTCTCTCAGGCATCGTATCGTATTCCAGGGCTTTTAAAGCAGCAATATTGTCCACGAAGATGCCTTTGAATGATGAATCCTTGTCATACATGCTCTTTATCACACCGAACAACTTTACCGGAGAAAGCAGGACATCCTTCCAACGGATACCGAGCAATCCAGATCCTGGCACACTTACAAGCCAACTAGTTTCCTGAGATTCCAACGTGCCGATAAATCAGGTCAAGGAATTTAATTCTGTTCCTCAAGTAACTAGATCTAATAGTAGCGGTTTCCAGGGCTTTTAAAGCAGCAAGATTGGCCACGGATGTGCTAATGAATGATGTAATTCTATCACGCCCAGGAGCGGTTTCAAGGGGGGGGGGGAATGGGAAATCCCCCCCAAAATGATATTTTTCAATACAAAAATGTAAAAAAGATTAAAAAATTAATTAAAACTACTCTTCTTCCGTGTCAATTGGCTTGTAAACAAAACAAGTTCGATTTTAGCAAGATGCCCATGTATTTAGACAGTATCATAGCTTTAACTCCATGAGATCCCTGTTCGATTGAAGAAATTTAATCCTGATTAGTAGTAGCACATTACCAGCGGTTGCCACACCTTCGTCCTCGTTCTCCAGATCGAGTCGTTGATCACAAGGTTCCACACAAGAGGAGAAATGACCCCCCTTAATAACACTTTTCAGCCCTTACTGTCCACTATATTCGATTTTATCACCCTGCTCTTGATTATGTTGCCCTTTCACGAAGTTATTCTTGGTTAACCTTTTAATTTTGCTAACCCTTTGACGACCACAGGCAAGTATGCTAAAGGTTTATGACACTTTTAATTGTGAAAGATAGAGCAAATGTGTCCAAAGATAATTTGTAGAGGAGACTTGGTGCAAGGACGTTAAATCTCTATTTGGTGCCACATACCCCTTAATGCCCTTGAAGTTGGTAAAAAAGGAATTCTTTATTTAAGAGGCAAAAATTAAAATTTTCGACAATTGAAATGAGTCTATGGAGTCAACTTTTTTTTTTAGCATAATTATTCTTTAGTTGCAAATTACGTAAGTTAAAAACAAAAAAAAATCGGCCAAAACTCTATGGTTGTCAAATGGCTATCATTTTTCCAAGAGAAATGTGAAGCAATGAGAGGATCTAGCAATAAAAAATTTTCAAACGCAACAATTATTGAGTAAAAGACTAAAAAAATTGCGAAAACTTCAAAGTTGCCTTGGGAGAATTAAATTTCAGAGAGTTTTAACAGACGACTCAAGTTTGATAACTACTGAACTGAAGATGCTGGTAGTAGCGTATTCGTTTGGCGAGCTGGCCAAATAAGGCTTTACTACGGCTGCGTTGGCTAATTAAATAACAGGTTTGAGAAAAAAAAAATGAAAATATATGAAATGTTGTTTTGAACATGATTTATATATTTCTTTCATTAATATTTCTTAATCAATTCAAAGATCTCCCGGTTAAGCTAATTGATCCTTAAAAATCTGCTGTTGTCTGACAAATATCGTTTCGAGTTTCAATTTATCTTCTGTAGAGAAGTTCTATTAGTAGGAATATATCTATAGGTTGTTAGGAAGGGGAGGGGTGGGTGAGCAGTATCCGTACGATCCAAAGGCAGTTGATTTATTTAAAAAATAAAATGAGCCGATTTGAGGATAAAGTGCTGATAGGTGTGCTCTTTCAAGACTGAATTCGCTGGTGGGTTTAATTGTGGGTGTTGTGGTGTAATGGTTAGCGCGTTGGACTTTCACACAGAAGGTCCCGGGTTCGATCCCCGGTGCCGGCAACATCAAAATAATATGTATGAGTTTTTTCTATCCCTCATACGTATCGCAATGTCCACCTTCGTTGTTCTCATAGCAATTAAACCCACCGAAGTAAAATAATGAATCAGGGCTATGAACCAGCTTCAATAAGTTCGCCAACTCTCCATCACGTGGCGAGCAACAACTGTTCTAAGACTTATCATCTCGCGCAAATACAGTGTTGCCATGCCTGAATCCCTTCATCTCTATACTATCCCACCTTTCATCTCTATACTATCCCTTTCCAAAGAAAGACACACACTAAATATATAGGAAGTACTTCCTGAGTGTTGCTTCTCTTTTTTTTTTTTTTAAAAAAAAAAACAGCCTACTTACAAATTAATACATAACATATTTTCTGCATATCAACGGTCTTAAGTTGACATCCCGTAATTTCCAATTGGGTTACTACTTAGGACATGGATGTGGTAGAAGTCGTTTGGCATGTTAATTCTAATTTTTTATAAAATTGTCACTACGGGTTGTCAACCAATGACCTATCAATAGTCGTTAGTTGACAACCTATCAATGGTCCTTAGTTGACAATCAAAGAGTTTTTTTTTTACTATCTTTAAAGTATTTTCATTTAATACAAAACAGTTTAATAAGTTGCTGATGAATGTGTTACGAAACTGAAAAATGTTTGTCATTAGCCGCGAATATCGCTAATCTGAATTACCAGAAGCCACCCTATTTGGAGAGGGACCAGTCCTAGATGATACGCAGGACAGGTCCTAAGGTGGCAGGGACCTGTAATTGATAAAACTTTAACATTGCGTTGTCGTAGGGAGATCAATTGACACACATTAGACATCCATATAGTCACATGTTAGGTGGTGTGCTTTAAAACGTATTTCAAAAAAATTTGTAAAAACTAGGATTTTTAAAAAGGGATCGCTCTTAGAACTTCCAAAAGGGACCGCTCTTAGAACATTCTGCATACACTCTACCGTCTGAGCTTATGCTACTTGATCTTGTTGACTGGCTAACAGCAACATTATATTTTTTGCGTGTATTCAATTACAAGTTTAAACAAATTCTGATAATAAACCATGAATTAAAATAAAATTGTTTGCATATTTTTGACTAAATTGATTAATTAAATCTTAAATTTCGTCTTTTAATTAAATCTTTAAAAGTTTTAGTTTATTATAATTCTTCGACATCATAAATTTGAAGTAAACATCTTCTTGCTTAATTTCTTCTATGAACTTCCTTTAAGAATTTCCTTAATTTTTAGAATTTATTATCACCATACATTGTTTAACAAACTATTTTTATAGTCAAACAGCTTCTTTGTGTTCATTCATCTATTGTTTTAATAAAGTTTATTTTTAATTTATCTCTACTGCCTAAGAAAAAAAAAAACTACAACCAAAAATTAGAACAAAAAAATACTTAAAATAAAACAAAGAGTTTCTTTTCTTTAACACTTTAGCTATTAAAATTTTCCCCAATAAGTTTTTCCAGCAAACTTCTTAAGAAAGAGCAAGAGAACAATGAAAATTAGAACTTTTATATGAAATATTTTCAAAGGACTCAAAATTGAGATTCTAACAAATTTTTTTTTTTATATATTTACGTAGATAATTGAAAATCTTTTCCGCATAATTTAATTTTTCACAAACAAACATTTGTTTCTCAGAAAATAAAGTAACTGCTTTTAATTGTTTTAAGAAATTTTTGTGATATTCTTTGTTATTCTTATGAATTTGCAAGATTTTCTTTTTTTTTTTTTGAATATAATTTATACAAAAACCTTGGGTTTGTTTTATAATAATATAATATTAAATCTTGAAAAGAAAACTGAAAAAAAATTAAGTGACCTACATTAAAACGTTAACCAAATGGTTTAAAAGATGAGTATGGTAAATACTAAAGCATACCTTGTACTTACATTATTTTCAAAATAATTGTTGCATATTTTCAGGCATCATCTTATTTTCTTGTTCGTTAAGACATTCTACACAATATTTTTGTATAAATGAGAACATACATTGGCCTTTTTATAATGATAATTATTAAATGTGATTTTTTTTTATTAAGTGACATAAAGTGACCAATTATATTTCTTTAAGTTGAGAATTTTAGTAATTTTGATATTTAATGTTAAATTTTAACTACACAAAGCTGCTTGAACCAGGGTTGTCAGATATGGCGATTTCTCATCAAACGTGGCGATTTTCTGTGTGGTCTTGCAACATGTGGCCGAGCGTTGTCATGATGGAGGATTATGGCCTTGTGTGTGGTCGAATATTCTGGTAGTTTTTCGTTGATTGCTCTCTTCAAACGAATCAATTGTGTTCGGTACAGGTCCCCTGTGAACGTCTGACCCGAGTTCAACAGCTCATAATACAAAACACCCTTCTGATCCCACCAAATACAGAGCATTACCTTGGCGCCATGGATATTCGGCTTCGGCGTTGATGTGGCTGGTAGGCCGGGGTTTACATATGACTTTTTGCGCTTGGGGTTATCGTGATGTATTCATTTTTCATCACCAGTAACAATACAATGCAGAAATTACTTCCTTTTGTAGCGTTCAAGCAACATTTCCGACATTCAAAATCGCCTTTCAACGTCTCTCATCTTCAATTCGTATGGGACCCAATTTTATGGCTTTTGAATGAATCACAATGCTTTTAAACGTAGCGAAATGGCTTGTTGTGTGACTCCCAATGATAATGCAAGTTATTCTTGCATTTGACAAAAATCTTCGTGGAGTAATGCTTCCAATTCCTCATCTTCAAACTTTTTCGGCTGACCAGGCCTCTCCTTGTCTTCGGTGTCGAAATCACCACTTTTGAATCGCGTAAACCATCGTTCACAAGTTTTTTGAGTTGGTACATGTTGACCGTAAGCTTCTACCAACAATCAATAACTTTCAGCAGCAGTTTTCTTTAAATGAAAGAAGGTTATCAGACTTCCCCGCAAAACATATTTTTTAGGCACAAAATTCGACATTATTATAACGATTGAAAAAAATGTGTGTTTACACTTTGGCGTCTATCGAATACTGACAGATTTTTACCTCCAAAATACCATATTTTTTATTATTGACACAAACCATATGTGATAGTTATGCCATATGCTTTCCAAATCGACATTATTTACTTGTATACCCAGTAATTAAAGTGAAAAGAAACGCAAATAAGCTTTTATTAAGATTATTAATATAGCCTTGACAAAGCTTTTCTAAATACTATAACAAAAAACCGATAAAGCTTTAGGTTATAAAGTAGACTATAAATGTATTGGCGAATAAACTTCTTTTAGATTTGACTATAAAAAGAAACACAATAAGGCTTTAATTTAAATTTGCAAAAGCTTTATAATTCGAGCTTTAGTTAAGATTTCAAATTCATGCTACAATTAAGCTTGAAGATAATATTTTAAGCTTAAACACCCTAAAGCTGTTGACAACGATAACATTAACAATTAAGCTTTAATTTAAACGTTTATACTTCCAAGATTAACCTTAAGTTGGTCACATTATCAAGGCCATACACAAATGCTCATTTTCTTATCTTTTTAAATTCAGGAGTTTCTCTTAGTTTTCCATTCTTTCGAAAATTAAAAAAATTTTGTTAAAAATTTAAACATCATTTGCTTTTATTATATTGTGGCTTAAAATATTAGGAACATAAAAAGTGGACAGTTGATGCTTTTTGTGCTTGTACTTGATTGTTGATTTTCCAAAGGCTTGGAAATGGTGGCAATGAAATTTAGGAAGAATATGAAAATGATGATGATGGGTACGATTATAAAAATGTAGATGACGAGGATAATGAAAATGCTGTTGGTTTGTAGTGTTGTACTTTAAAAAACCTCAACTCTTTCCGTTGTATTAACTTTAAACATTTATAAACATTTGCTGTGGTTTCATTAAGGTCCTTAACTTTTTTTTCGTCAGCCTTATTCTGTTGTTGCAAATAAAAGCAATTCAAGTGTAAGAACATCAAAAATTAAAATATACTAAAGTTTTAGGCATTTTTCAAATAACCAACTTTAAATTAAATAAAAGTTATCAAAAAAAATTTCTTTTTTGGTAGACTAAAGATGAAAAATTTTCATGTTTGGCCTTAAAAATTTTGTTTAAAAACAAAAATTTGTTTGCTGTTAATTAATTTGTTTTAAGTTTTTGGTTATTTACACTGTGTGTAATTTTTTAAGTCATGGCAAAATAACCATATACGTGATAAAAGGCTAAAAAAAAAAGACCCGTGTCTCCCAATTTTTCCCAAAGTCATCTCCTTTTTTGTTTATGGGCCGCCAAAGATTTGGGGCCTCGGTATCATTTTCGCAAAAAAGTGATCATTTTCTCAGGCTCATATCTTGCAAACCGTTCAAAATTCAAGGAAACAATCAACTACAAAAATTTACCTAAGATCTCAATAAAGAAATTTCTAGAACATATAAACTTCCTAGAGATGATTCTTAACACTGTTTAGGTAGCGCGCAAAAGTGAAAAATTTTTTAATTTCATTTTTTTTTCCTTTTTTCTCCTGTTCAGGTGCATAGGTAGCAAACCCAATTCCCAGGAAGTTTATATGTTCTAGAAATTTGTTTATTGAGATCTTAGGTAAATTTTTGTAGTTGATTGTTTCCTTGAATTTTGAACGGTTTGCTACCTATGGATCTGAACACGGGAAAAAAGGTAAAAAAAAATCAAAAAAACTTCATCTGGAAGGTGAAGTTTTTTTGATTTTATATGTTCGCAATTTTTATTCTTTATGACAAGAGCTACAACTTTGCCATAGAGAGTAAATCGAAATTTTTTTTCGTGTTGCACTGTGTTATTTTACAAAAATATACCCAGCAAAAAATAACCTCGATTTGGTAAGCAGTAACTACATTTGTATGCTTCCAAGAAAGCGCTTAACCGTCTTGCATACAATAAAGCAATTAAGGAAGTCATTCTGTTGTTCTTCCCGAAATGCCTTCTTTGAAGCAGTAAATAAATGAAGCAATAAAGAATGCAAACAAAGAATTTACAAAGAATGCATATGATGCATTAATATTGTCAATGTACGAAAAAAGCTCTTCTCATTTCCTAAGAAGGCATGAATTATTTATTGCTTCTTAGAGCACATGAAGAAGCGCTTTTCACCTGATGAAAAGAGACCTACCAAGTGGGGCATAGCGAACAAAAAATCATGCCTTCTGGAATTGTTTTGGAAGGGCTGGGCAGACATGGGCGGCGTCAATTACATTTCAAAATTAAGCACTTGTGAAATTTATCATATAGTTCATAAATTTAGACCTACGTTCTCACTTGTTGGCTTAAACGCCTGCTTGGAACATTTCAAATTTTGTCAATTCCAGACATGGGACATAATACCAATATTTGTGTATTTAATTACAGGCCAATTACATTTGTACCTCTAATTACATGTAATTGCGTGTAATTGAGTAATTGCCCTGAACTTAAATACCCAGATGTTGTTACTAATCCCCATGTTTGGTATTCAAAATTTTACAAATTTTCTAAGGAAGCGTTTAGGCCTGCAAGTGTGAGTATAGGTCTGAAATTATTGATGATATTTCAAATTTTCACTAGTGAATGATTGTGAAATGTAATTGACGCCGTCCATGTCTGGCGGTGGGTAATTAATGCATTCCAAAACTGCTTCTAGGTAAGCACAATTTTTTGCTGGGTATTTTCTGTTTTAAACATTAATAAATTTTAATTTCCTTGTTTTTGTACATTTCTTTCAGCTGGGCTGTTTCTACAGTTATGACACGTGAAAACTTAATACCACGTATGGCTGATATACCCGAGGGTGAAACATCAACTACCATTGCTGCTTTAATTCCCTTTTGGGATATGGCTAATCATCGTCATGGTACTATTTCTTCATTCTTTAATATGGAAACTCTTCATATGGAAAGCAGTGCTCAAGACGATTTTAAGAAAGGTGAACAGATTTTCATACACTATGGTGATCGTTCAAATGCTGAGTTAATGATACATAATGGGTAAGACATTTAAAATGTTAGATGATAAAGTTTTAATTTAGACTAAAAATAGAACCATAATTAAGCTTTTGTAAAGAATATAAATATACCTCTAATATAGCTTTTGAATATAGTCTAGAAATTAATACGGTATAAATAGATTCCTGACAAAACTTTAATTTTGATTATTAATAAATCCATGGTAGAGATTTTTGGATTATAAATAGATTTATCAGAAAGCTTTATTGCACGTTCAATAAATCTCTGATCGAACTCATATTAAGAACATAATTAGTTCCAATAAAAAGCTTAATTCAAATTTTTAACAGATCCCTAATAAAACTTTCATTTAATTTAGAAATAAATTCAAGACTAAACTTTAGTTGAGGCTATAAATACAAATATAAGAGATCTTTTAACCGCGCGATGCATACCCAACTTTTTCTACGAGAACACACACCAGGAATACGTTTGTACATGCTAGCTTATTTTGGCTTTTTATAATGTTTAAATGGTCCAATTTCATTTTTTTTAAATGCTTATATTAATATTTTACAAATGTTTTAGTTTTTGTTTCATACAAATATTTTACCTGGTTCAAGAGATATAGGCAAAAAAGGTCACGGGCATGGGATAGCCATATGTTGTGTGTGTTTACGTAGATGTCGACTTTGGAAGCTCGTAGCTCAAATAACCTTTAAAAGATTAGAAATTACTTATATTTCCTAGATCCGAAATCTCTATGCCCTAAGTTAAGCCGTTCCTGAGTTACAGCACTGTAAATGGGTGTGTGTTTATGTAGGTGTCGACTTTGAAAGCTCGTAGCTCGTATCTCCTGAACCACTGATCCGAATTGGATCAAATAATCTTTAAAAGATTAGAAATTACCTATAAAGGGTCCGCCATCTAACGTTTTTTTTTCAACTAGTGCTTATTTCGTGAATGGTAAAACTTAGCTCATGTCTGATTTGACAGATAATTAGTTTTATCCTTCCGCTGAACGAATATGGTCCGTATGTTCGTTATCTTGTGAAAAAAGTGAAAGAAACTGGCATTCCCATCGATAAACCAAAGCGTGGAAAGCCAAAAACAGTGCGTACACCCGAGAATATTGCTGCTGTGTCAGAAAGTGTGCGTGAAGCGCCATCAACATCAATTCAACGTCGTTGTCAACAATTGAACATTTCGGAGACATCATTGAGACGAAGTTTGCATAAAGACCTTGGTATGACGCCATACAAATTCCAATTGGTTCAGGAGTTCAAAAAAAAAATGTTATTTGGCGGACCCTTTATTTCCTAGATCAGATCTCTATGCCCTAAGTTAAGCCGTTCCTGAGTTACAGCACTGCAAAGTTGCAAGTGGATACATTTGTAACCGGGTGTGTGTTCTAGGGTTAATAAGATAGTTCTATGAAACCCCTTTTAGTTATGATAAAAGTATGTCAGGAATAATCCTTTAATTAGGACAATAACTAGTTCCGTGATTGAGCTTTAATCTTGACTATAAATAGATAGATTAAATTCTCAACCTTCAACTTTCACTCAAAATATACATAGATCCAAGATGCAATTTTAATGCACAAAAAACTTTTGCTTAGATTAGAAATATATTAATACTAAAGCTTAAATAGATCCACAATTAAGCTTTTATTTATAGTTTAAATAAATCCTCTCGTAATCTTTTGTATAGATGTTTTTCGTACCACTAGTTAAATGCGAAATATATTCTTAATATTTTCCTCTTAATGCTCTTTTAAGTTCTGTAGGCATTTTCCTAAAGAGAAACACTCAGTTTATGAGATCGGTTTTCAGATTCTGGGAACTTTTTGTTGTTACAAAACTATTAGATTCTAAAAGCTTTTTTTTTCTGTCATTCTTACATTCTTATGACTTCTGACATTCTGACAATCTTATGATTTTGAGGAGTTTTTGCTATAGAAAAATCCGAAGGTTCTTCGTACTTTTTCCTATAGTAAAATCCTCAGATTCTGAAGAGTTTCTCCTATAGATAAATCCTCAGATTTTAAGGAATTTTTCCTATAGAAAAATCCTCAGATTCTGAGGAATTTTTCCTATAGAAAAATCCTCAGATTCTGAGGAATTTTTTCTTATAGAAAAATCATTGGTTCTTCAATAGAAAACTTGTAAATTCTTGTAAGAAAATTTTCCCAAAAAAATTCCTTTGAAAACTTAAATTAAAAAATTTTTTTTTATTGCAGTTTCATAAATCCCCTAAATCCCAAAGATAGTGTTGCCATTAAACTTGGTTTAAGCTCATCGGATGCTCTATTTGAGAAACGTGGCAAATTATTACATCTCTTGAATATACCAAAGAATAGTGAACTTAAAGTTTTACCTTCACCCGAATATATTTCGCCGGAACTATTGGCATTTGTGCGTGTGTTTAATATGAATGATGAACAGTTGGAACATTGGATACAATCTGAGCGTGCTCTTGATTTATTGCACATTGATTGTGCTTTAGAAACGGCATTAGAGACAAAAACTTGGCAGTATTTACAGACACGTCTTATGCTATTATTGCGTATATTCCCAACGACCCTTGAAGCAGATGAGACACAATTAGCTGAGGTAATGTCAGCAGTAAGTGATAAACAACCACAGCAACAGCAAGAACAACATGGGCTGGGTTATATTACCACAATGATATTGGAATATCGTATACTGGAAAAACGTATACTAGCAGCTGCTTTAGATTATGCCAAACAAAGAACAAAAGCCTAAAGGGACTGACTCTACACTGAAAATGAAAAAGAATATGCCGACAAAAAACAACAACCAGCAAGAAAAAAAACAACCAAAAACTACTACTACCACAATCAAAATAACAAAGTGAAAGGACAGTTCATGTATGTCAAGTTGTACCCAACAACAGAGAAAGAGAGTATGAGAGGGTGCATGTAAAAAAAAAGAAAATTAAAAGTATAGCATACTTTTAGGAGGTTTTCTGTTTTATCAAGTGTTGTATACTTTTTTGGTTGTTTTATGTATTTATTTTGTTTTATATTTTGATTCATCTCTTGATTTTTTCCTTTTTTTATTAAAACAACGTTTTAAAGTGGCCATTATTTTATGTATTTTTTATTATTTATAGTTTTTCTTGAGGGCATATCACAAGTTAAGTGACTTTTCTATTATTATTTTATTGTTTAAAATTTAAGTTACAGTGTTTGCTTTAACACACATTTAAAATATTTATTGAATTTTTTTATGTGAATAATAACTTAAAGTGTTTTTTTAATTATTGTGTTGTGTTTTTTTAAAAAAAGTTATTTTTTAATTTGAAACAAAGAATTAAATTATTGTATTACTAACCAAAATTGAAGTTTACGTAAAGAAAAAAAAATAAAAAGTTTTAGTTCAATAAACTATATACAAATTTGGATTTTATTTTAAATGAATTTCAAACAAAAATAAATTAATCTACCCATGTACATGATTGGTAGTCAATGCAGAGAAACTAGACGTTCCAAAACTGGATTAAAATAGTATTTTTTTATGATCAATTTGAACCCTTTATGATCAATTTGAACCCTAAAATTTTGAAGTATTTTTCCAGTAGAAAATTATTTAAACTTTACAAACTTTATCCTATATAACAACTCGCAGACGTTACAAAAATCTTTAGATTCGGAATTTTTTATTTTATGGAAGAATCCTTAGGTTCTGAGGATTGTTTCCTATGGAAAAAGCTTTAGATTACTTTTTCTACGGAAAACTCTACAAACTCTAAGGACATTTACCTAAAAACACTCCTTGCATTTTGAATACTTTTTCCTATAAGAAAAATCTTTAGATTTATTATCTTCCTTTATACATTTAAGATTGAAACCCCAACTAAACTAAGACAAGACTCCAGTCTCTAAGTGAAGAACCAACATCTTATGATATATTTAAGACACGAACATGTATATATAGATTCCCATTCCTATCGGGTGATTTTGTTGCGAATTTTTGATGATCAGGGAAATTTTGATAACACGTGATTCGTGTTATTTGATACCAAATTTACTTGGTTACTTTAAAATATAACGAAAAATAGGGTAATTTTTGAGCCCAGTTAATAACCGGTTACTTTAAAATATAACGAAAAATGAGGTGAGTTTTGACCCCAGTTAGTAACATGATATTGGGCAGCTAAAAAAACTCGTCTCCCTAAAATGTTTATTCTCTACAACATATCCAAAGTTTATTAAGATCTGCTGGTTTGGATCGGGATACCTTCCTTGTTAGTCAGTTCCAGAACTGGTTTTGTTTTTTACAATTAATTTTATTAGAATCAGTTCTAGAAAAGGAGGGGCTGGAGCATTAATTTCAACAAAAGTGCGAAAATTGGTGTGTACATGTTTTCAGAAGATTATTTATATATGAACATGCATGATCAAACATGGCCTTGTATATTATCATACATGGTCATACATGATTCTATACGTTCATGGATAGTTCAATATAAGACTATACATATTGACTATATAACTTCGAATCAGAAACTTGAGAGTATATGGTCTTATATGATTATATTTTAACATATATGATCATATATTGCCATATACGGCCATATATCCTCCAATTATTAGAGCCGAAGAGATATGGTCGTATATGAGATAATATAGTCATATATAAAACTATGGATGGAAGTATATGATCATGTGTGAACATATGCAAGCACATGTATGCTCATATATATTTCGATTTTCACATGGAATGAAAGCAATAATAGAAAATTTAGTCATCGAATGTCTGGTAACTAGTTTTGCCAAAGCTCATTTATCGCAAATCAAGGCCTATAAGATGTTTGTCGTCAGAAATTTGTCTCTACGACGAATTTTCTCCCAATTCATGTCCTTCTATCAAACCATATCTGACTGTCTACTATAATCCTAACTTTCCTTTCACAGCTTTTTTTTATTGTTGGTGTTATTTTGTCACACAAAAAATGTCATTGACCATTGAACACATTTGAAAACTTTTTGGTTATATTGTTTGGGCATTTTGCCAACTAAAATATCAACACAAATGTTGTGTCTTTGCTGCATTAGTTTTTATTTTTGTTTTTTTTTCCATAAAAAACTAATTTATTTTATCTGTTTTTTTGTTTAGTCTAAAAAAACTGTAATCATTAGAGGAAACATATTTTTTGGCAGCCAAAAACAAAAAAAAAACAGAAAAGTATAGTAAATGAGTTGAAAATAACAAACTTTTTTTTTTTGTTTTATTAATTATTTTTAATAATTAATAACTAAGAATGACTAACAACGACAGCGGACAATTACTCTCATTATTGCTGATTATAAATGTAAATAAAGTTTTTAATACATTTTTGTACTTAAGGGAATTGAAGTAAGGAGAAAAAACTTTGTTCTGTTTTTAAAATATATAAAGACAAGAGATTATACAGAATAAGGAAGAGGAATTAGATAAAAAATATTTACTTTTACAGTTAAAATTTGTCACTTTTAAACAAAGTCTTTAACTAGAGTATTTGTATAAGAAAAATGGTCCGACGTTGGGCGACAAAAACTTACTCTTAAATAGATTTGTCAAAAATAATAATATATTATTTGTCTTTTTATCACACAACTTAGGGCCCTTTTATTTGTTTTTATGTTGTCTGCCAATTTTTTTTTGTATAAAATTTACATTTAAGTATAGAAAAGTTAATTTTAATGATCATAATTTACATACAATTTAACATTATGGCGCCCAACGTAAGTTTTTATTTTTTTAAATATAGTGTAAACATTTGTGCGTATAAAAAATTAATTTAAACAAAAAATGTCACATTAAATGAAAATAATTTTAATAAATGTTGTCATTTTGGCGCCCAACGAAGAGCCCCTTTCTAGTGTTCAAACACTATGTTTAAAATTTGGCCTACAAAATCTATATTTAAGTATAAAAACTTTGAATTTGAGTAAAAAAAATCATATTTGTAATACTTTATACAAACAACACATTTAAAGGAATGAAATCATTTGGGAAGATTTTTACAATAATATATATTGAACAAAATTATCTTTATATCTTCCTTAAATGTGTGATTTTCAAATCTTAATGGATTTTTGTCCTCCAAAGATAAACTTATAAACAATAAAATTTCAATTCAAAAAAAAAAAAAAATCGTCAAAATTAAAAAAAAACTCCAAAAATTAAAAAATAGCCAAAATTGAAAAAAATCTCTGAAATAAAAAATTAATATGTATTTGGTGCACACAAAATTTCCAGTTTTATAACCCCTAATGACAACAATCAAAAAAATTGTCAAAATTGAAAAATATGTCCAAAGTTGAAAAAAAACGCCAAAATTGACAAAAAACAATAAAATTTAAAAAAAAAAAACTCCAAACTTAAAAATAACATCACTAAAATTAAAAAAAAACGCCAAATATGAAAAAAAAAATTACCAAATATAAATAATCACCAGAACTTTAAAAAACACCAAAATTGAAAAAAATCACTAAAATTAAAAAAAATTACTAAAATTAAAAAACAAAATCGTAGCGAGAAACTGGCAAAACTGAATACAGTTTTCGAAATTTTTATGTTTTAAATTTTGTTTAGGTGAATTTTTAAGTTTTAGCGTTTTATTACTTATAGCGTTTTTTTCAATCTTTTTTTTTAAATATTGTGTTTTTTTTTTATTTTGTAGACTGTTTGGGCTATTTTTCATGGATGGTGACCGATTCGATGAGGTTATCGGTTAAGGCAACGTTATTTTCGTTTATTGTGTTTACGGTATTTTAGGGGTACCGGTATTTCATTGATTTCGGCAATTATTTAATTATTTCGATAACAATGTTTTAGCGGTAACGGAATTTTAGTTATTTCCGTAACGGTATTTTAAGGATAAAGGTTTTCCAGTTATTTCGGTAACGGTATTATAAGAGTAACGTTTTTTTTTTAGTTATTTCGGTATAGTTATGCTTAAATACCGATATTTTTAGTCCCATCTTGCCCGAATTTCAATAACGGGCTAGTTTATGATCAAACTTTGTTAAAATATATCGCACTTGATCAACAAGAGGGTATTAACTCAAAATTTTAAAATTTTCAATAGAGTCAAAAAACTGTTTATGGCCACATTTTAACAGAATTCAAAAATTCAGACATATCATAATAAGCAAATTCCATTTGAAAATATATATACATTGTTTTTGTTTTAAATTTTACCACTCATTGCAAAAAAAAATCAATTTTTTGAGTTAATACCATTTTTTGAAATTTTATCGATTTAAATTTATAGAATAAAATAAATTTTATCAACAAAACAGTATCAACTCAAAATACAACCTAATATAAATAAAACAGTTTGATTATTTTTACCACAAATAAAGGCTTAAATCAAAATAATATCTTTTTTATGAAAATATACGATTCATTTCTATTTGAACTTTTGCATTAACTCGAAATAATACCTTTTTGTTGAAATAAAAGTAAGCACTACATTATCATGAAAATTGTATCAAAAGTGGTTTTCGAGACGAAAGAGTAATCGGAATACGTTGAAATTTTTACAATAGATAGATATTGATGTTGTTAGTTGATTTCTTGAAAAAAGTGATATTTTAAAAATTTTGAGTTAATACCCTCTTGTTGATCAAGTGCGATAAATATTTACAGCTTTTATGTTTTCTGATCTGACATATTATTTGGGTAGCCGTATTTAAAGCATAACGCTTTTTTTAATTATTTCGGTAACGTTATTTTAGCGATAGCGGCGTTTTAGTTATTTCGGTAACGGTATTTAAGAGATCTTAATATTTCAGTTATATTAGTAACGGTATTTTACAGATTCAATTATTCTGCAACGTTATTTTTGGGATAACGATAATCAGTTGAAAGGATTCTGAATCGATAACAGTATTTAAGTGGTATTGCTTTTTTGACATTTTTTAATTTTCTCTCCCGATTTCTCGTTTTATTTCTTAATTATAACGATTTTTTTTAAGTTTTAGCAAGTTTTTTTTTTAAATTTGGCGATTTTTTTCATTTAAGAATTTTTTTAAATTGTAACGATTTTGTTTTTTCAATTTTGGTTTTTTTCTATTTAAATTTTGGCAATTTTGGCAATTTTAACAATTTTTCTAATTTTAATTTTAGCAATTATTTTTAATAAGCCATTTTTTAAATTTTGGCTTTTTTTCTATTTAAATTTTTGCAGTTTTTGCAATTTATTCAATTTTAACAATTTTTTTAATTTTGGCAATTTTCTTAAAATTTGTAATTTTGTTCTTCTAATTTTTAAATTTAATTTTTTTTTTATTTATGGCGATTTTTTTTTCCATTTTTATCTTTTTTTTTAAATGTAATGATTTTAAGAAACTATTAATTTAAAATTGTTTGCTATTTTTTTTAAATTTTAATTGAAAATAAATCAATTAAATAGTTACATATTATTTTAATTGATACTACAATTTCCTTAATAGGACCGAATTCAATTAAACTTTAAATTGAACTAACAAATACTTTAAATGAAACTCCATTTTATTTTTTTCTGTATTATCTCCTCTGCAAACAATCAATTATTTTAAAATTATGATTTTCATAGAAGTCAAAATAAACTGTCACAAACAATTGCTTTTAAATATATTGAAAACGTATGGAAATGACAAAATTTACATACACATTAGGGCGTTTCAGCATTTCCATTTTTTGTGTGGAAATTTTGCAAATTTTGAAGCGTGTTATAAGTACTTTTAGCCCAACAAATTTTTGAGATTTATTTTAGATTTTTTGAAGGGGAGTACGAGGTTGCTGAAATTGATTGTGTTCAATAATAAAGAGATTGTGAAACCATTTTTTTAAATTTTTTTTTCTCTTGTGCTTTTTTTTTAGAATACCATATAAATCACTACTCAAAAGTTCTAGTCTACTAAAAAATATATTCGGGGTAAAAATTTTTAGTTTAAGGGTCACTCTGATGACCTCAAATATAAAAAATTCAAATTTTCCAAATTCAAACTTCAATAACTTCAGAACTAGACATCGTGTTGGAGTGAAACTGAATTTGTTGGTCTTCCAAATACCTTTAATTTGATACCAATCTTGCTCCTGACACTTCTGGAGAAATATTAAAAAAAAAAAATTAAAAAATCAAAACAAAATCATTTATTTTCTCAGAGTTCGCATTAGAATTGACAAGAATGGAAATTTTCACAAATGGAGTTTGGTATCAAATTAAAAGTATTTTAAAGACTTATCCAACAAATGTTATTGAGGTTTGAATTTTATTTTTTTAAGGTCATCAGAGTGACCCTTAAACTAATAATTTGCACCCCGAATAGTATTTTTTAGTACACACAGAGAAAAATTTAGCTATTTGCCAACTGAAATTCGGTTACTACGACTCAAAGTCGATTATTACGAGTTTCAGTCGGTTGGCGCAACTTAACATTCGTTTTCACAACAAAGTTCGGTTAATTCTACTAAATTTAGTTGCAACAATAAAAATATGTCCGATGTCCGATGCCGCTTTGGCATGGTGAAGGTTCACCTGTAAGCACCTTAGATGCTTTGGTGTCTTACCTTTTCGGGCAGCCATCATTTTAAGCGTGTTTTGCGGCACGCTTTGCCACCTTCCTGCCTCTATTGGAGTTCAGCAGAACCGCTTCTTCTGCCGAGTTTCTCTCCCCATTTTCTCCGTCTGTTGGGAGCCTTTTGTTTGGCCGTCTTTTTAGCTTTGGGCTCAGAAGAACTAGGCGTTACAAAGTTCTTCGAACAGCCCGGTTTTTCATTCGACGTTGCTGGGTTGGTGGAGACCCTTCTGTCGGATTTAGTCGCAGCTGTCGAAGTATTTGTTTTTTCCTTACCAGGTATGACACGCTCGACCCCATATTGTTGACGGGTGGGTCTTACCAGCGCTGTTCAATACCCGAAGTTCACCCTGTGATTCTTTCGCTTGAGTATGTCAGCTGAGATTGGATCAATGGATAGGGTGAGCTCAACGAAACCACCCTTTATGATCCTGTTCAAAACTTTCCAGTACTCAACCGAAAGTTCGCAGTTCTGGCGCTCCACCAGTCCAAGAATCAATTCATTGGACACCAGTCCAAGAATCAATTCATTGGACGTGTCCTCTTTCTCGTGAAAGTATCCCACGAACACTTGGGCCTTCGGCAATTCATCTTTTTTTATGTCCGTTTCAAATGAAATGTATACAAATTCTGTATCAATAAGTTCTATCCTAATATTAAAAAGTTCTCAAACAAAAAAGCTTTGAACAACCCATCAATACCATTTTCTGGGGAATTGCAAAATGCAATCAAAAATTGCATTTGAATTATGAATGTATTTTCGAAAAAATGTGTTAATTTTTTTCATTGCAAATTGAAAATAAGACAATTGTAGCTTTCATATGCTTTTTAAATCTTTGAAATAGTTCATCTACTTTGGGGAATATGGATCTGCTAAGTTCACTATTCTTAGCATTATTTTGTTTGAAGTTAAAAAAAAATTAAAAACGGGAATAAAAACGCGAGTTTACACAATTTTAAGAAACTAAACGGTAGTGAGTAATCGATATCCTAGAGTATACGTATGAAAATGTAAACCAAATCAAAGGGCTGGAGGTCTAAAAATTACCGTTTTTAACGTTTTTTCGTTTTTTGTATATTTTTTAAATCAAAAAAGTAATAATTTACTTCAAAATTCTTAGTTTTTCTAGTTAGATTATATTTTTAAAAGTTTTATAAAACTGTGATATATTTTTTGATGATATATCTTAGTAAAAAACGATGCTTACCTGCAAGCAGGTTTGTAAGGGAGTAAGCCATAAAGAATCCCTTACAAACCTGCTTACATATGCCATGATTTTTATATGTCGAATTCCCACTTGGAAGTATTAATTTTGGACAAAATAAGCGCTGATTTAAGCGCTTATAAAAAGCTGTGATTAAATGGCTTTCAGTAAAATCATATTTCATGTCTACATTATTACAATTTAAAATGTATTTTACATAAAACTCTACAGACATTAAATTTTTTGCTTAAATTTTAGACATATAAATACAATAATTATATTTATATTTTTACCGCACCACGTGTTAGCTCTTCAGAAACAGATAAATTACTAATTATTTTTTTTATAACATACTCGAAGAGAACAAACACAATCGGAAATCTCTCGGGAAAACTTATACAGATCGTTTATAATCCACGATATATAACTTTCTGCATTACAACCTGCATCCGTGTACGGGAAAACATCCTGCATCCGTGTAAGAGAAAACAGTTGTTTATTTTTATACGAAAATTATTCGTTTCTTTTGCTGCTTCTAAGTATAATCTTAAAGTAAGCACTTACATCAGCGCATTTGTTTTATCCTGCTTCTAAAAACACGAAATTTTTTTACTGGGATATGGCAGGGGTTGGCACGTAAATAGCTTGAGGGTCCAAATTTGGTATTTCAGAATCTTACGGGGGGCCGCATTTTATTAAACTAACATACAAAAATCCCCACTGAAAAGTGGTGAACATTTTTTTAAAAGTATTTTGCTCTCCTGAACCCAAATTTGAAGTTAAAAATGTTTAACGTATTTATTTTTTTACTTGTAAATCTTTAATTTTTTAGACTCTCACCCAAATAAAAATATTATATGGGTCAGTTTTTTTTTGGGAAGTACGCAAAAATCTTTTAAATTTTTATAAATATAAATTCATTATAAAATTAACATATCGGTAAACGTTCAAGCGTGTTTAAAAGCACTCCCTAAGGATCTTCAAAATTGAATTTTTTTGAATTGTCCTTTTAAAACTTAAGTTTGGTTAAAAATTTTGACAAATAAAACCTGTGTACATACTAGACACATCAATACAAAAATCTGGGAGATAAACTTACAAACAAGAGGTAACAATTTTGAACCAATTTTGCTAAAATGCAAAAAAGTGGAAATGCCGAAACGCCCTAATACACACACATGCTTAAACATGAATTGATTTATGGGATTTATTTATGAAAATCCAAGAACAAATAGCAGACACAAACAAAAATTATTAATATAATTCTAAAAAATATTGAATAGTAATTTTATTGACATTTATATAAGGAACTAAACCAAAAAAAAAAAAAGCTAATTCAAATTGAATTTGACAGTCAGGAAATGTGTTATGACCAGGAACCGGAAGTTCATGCGAATGCATGTTTTCCCCCATAATATCATTGTTTCAATATCAGTTAAAACACATTTTTTTAAATAGCAAAAATACAAAAAAGTTATCGGACATGTTTCGTATACCAGTTACAGCGTCTCTTAAGTCTGAGAACATGGTAAACAAAGTATCTTTGCAAATCAAAGAGTTTGCTTTAAAATGGCATCGATTTGTTAGTGAATAGTGTGCCCCGGTAGGCTAGTTGGTAGCGTGCTGGCTTATCAGTACGGGGGTCGTGGGTTCGATTCCCACCAGAGGCACTGGTCTGTTTTCGCTACAACGCGCCGAAAGCCATAGTAGCTAGTGCTCGGTTAGGATAATAGTATAATTTGTTAGTGAATATTTTTGCATATTTTGCTATAAATGCATATTTTAGCATATTTCGCTTTAAATGCATGGCCCTGTTCGAAAATGCATCACTGCAGTGCATCTGATGCGCAACTGTGATTAGTTTGCGATGCTGATGCTAATCAGATGTTTGTTTGTTGCACAGTTTGTTTACAATTTCGAACGCAAAAGAATCAAAAATGGAAAAGTTAATAATAAATTTATTTTGTGAATTGGATGAAAGTTCAAATGATATAAAACTGAGCAATACGCCAAAAAAAAGACTTTTTAAATATAAAAAAAGAAATTTGTTACTGAAATATTTATGGAGCAAAAAAAGACGCATTCCAAAAGTCTTAGACTATATTAATGTTATTAAAAATATCCCGATGACATTTTTTTTAATCATTCTGTTTAATTGTTCCTTGGTTTGGGTTGAATTTGGAATCATCTCCTTTATTTTTTCCGCAACTCTGCCCCACAACACTGACTTTTTTTTTCTTCCAGCCGCATACTCGTCTTCCATGTCCAAACGGACTCTTATTAACAATTTTACAAAATTTGCATCCATCTCGACACTAAAACAATCATTAAAAAATAAATACATTTAAAAAAATCATAAATAAATAATAAATTTTATGCTTACCCATTCATTGCATCAGCCATTTTTATGTTGCGTGTTTGTGATTTATTTGCGCATTAGCTGCTTTATTGTTGCATTTTCGAACATATGACGATTGCAGTGTTGCAAACTTTTGCTTTTTTGAACGCGCTGCGCATCAGATGCACTGCAGTGATGCATTTTCGAACAGGGCCCATATTTTTACTTATTATGCTTTAAATGCATATTTTTATTGCATAATTTTACTTATTTTGCATATTTTTATTGAATTTTTCATAAAAAATCACTATTTTATATTTGATGAACACTATTTTATATTTAATGAACAACTAAAGAGGATTCACTTCAATCAAGCTCTTTTTTAAGTGTTCTCTTAAATTTTATTTTCAAACTACGATTAAGAGATACATATTTTAGTGGTGTTTTAAATGCTTATTTTTCTATACAAATAATTTAAAAGTTTTGTTAATTGTGCCAAGCGTGTGAAGAGAATATATTAAACAATACAAATTAGCAAAATGTTTTACTTTTAAATTTTAAAAAATTAAAACCAAATCTCGATCTTTAATCATAAATTATGATGTGAGCGAGATTATTCAAGATCATTTGGTTTTTGTGAAACAAAAAACCGTGCAATGTTTATTTATTAACCCTCTAACTGGCAAACGATATTTTGAAAAGAAATTCATACCATGCGCTCCACTCGAAAAACAAATAATAAGTTCTTCAACAAAATTGTTTATCGTGGTCTAATTTAGGCGATATGAGCTAAAATATTTCAGGGTGCATTTTGGAAACTAAAGCATATAAAAGAGAAGTTTTGGACAAAAATTATTTCTCTTACCAATTTATAACCACACTCGAAAAACTATTTTTTTTTTCTGCTCCTATTTAAGAAGATATCGCGAATTTTGTTTTTTAGAAAACGCGAAATTAGGCGGAAAAGTATCTAAACTTCAATTTATTTTGTTCAATCTTCAACGCTTTGCTATTAATACTTAATGTCTTCTTTCTGCAAAATTTTATAAAAATCCGTCTATTAGTTTATAAGTTAAGACGGTGTCCTTTAGAGGAATCCTAATAAAATTCTGTGGGTCCTTGGACTAAAGTAAGTAAGTAAGTAATTGGTTTTTTATATTTCTGAAAACTATTTTTTTTTTTAAATAATTAGTTTCTGAAAGTTTACGAAATTTTGATTTTGAAGCTTCCTCGCTTCCAAACCGTGGACGGCACACAAAAAATTTCTTCAAAAAATATTTAGCAAATTTAGTTTTCGATCGGAATATATTAATTTCTAAGTATAAAACTGCTCTGAGGCAGCCTTACCCGTTAGAGGGTTAATTAAAAAATTAATGCAGACTTTGACTACTGACAGGTCCTTATATGTTTCATTTCGGAGGACCAGAAGGGGTAGACAATTTACCCAAATTAAATTTTTTGAAGGAAGCAGATCCACGATTTACCCTTATTGTTTTATTTACTTCATGAGAAGTAAAAACCAAAATTGGAAGAATTGAACTAATTCAAAATACAACATTTTGAACTAAATTGGAAGAGTTGAACCAATTCAAATCAAAGATAAAACTTTTTTAACGAAACATTAACTTTAAAATTTTATTCAAATTATTTAAGAACATACACAAAAAAAATGTATCCATTTGTTAACTAAAATTCGGTTACTACGACTGAAATCGGTTGGAACAACAAAATATAAGCTTTCGCAACAAAATTTGGTTAATACAGGGTGTCTGGTGGCTAATTTATATTTTTAAAGACGATTATTTCAAAAAGTAATAAACGGTGCGGAGGGAGTGTGGCGCCGTTGGAATTATCGATTGTTCGGATTTGTCAGTCATGATGTGAGCATCGAGTGTGCATCGCGCGTTTGGTGTGGAGACATTTTTTAAGAGTAATGATTCTAACGTAATTGCTCGTCGACAATTTTGTTCAAAGTTCGGTGTTCGGCGAATACGAGATGGACCGAGTGGACCGAGTGGATCAAATGGATTTTTTTTATGGGGCTACCTCAAAGAGAGGGTTTATAATGACAATCCCCAATCTCTTGTGGCTTTAAATGAAAATATTCGTCGAGATATCAGCTCAATTGAACCAAGTTTACTGCAGCGTATGTCGCAGAACACAAGGCTCCGTCTCGACGAAAGACATCTGAATGACATACTCTTTAAAAAATAAAATCCGCGTTTCCATTCTATCGTTCAATGCTCTTAACAGACTTGGGCGACGTCAATTACATTTCAAAATCGTTCTCTTGTGAAATGTTTCTATATCATTAACAATTTCAGACCTATGCTCACACTTGTGGGCTTAAACGCTTCCTTAAGAAATTTTCAATTTTGTCAATACCAGACATGGGACATAATTCCAATATCTGTGTATTTAATTACAGGCCAATTACTTTTTTATGTTCAATTACATGTAATTGGGTGTAATTGAGTAATTGCCCTGTAATTAAATACCCAGATGTTGTTACTAAAATTTTCCAAGGAAGCGATTAAGCTCACAAGTGTGAGTGTAGGTCTGATATTATTAATGATATAGAAAATTTCATAACTGAACGATTTTGAAATGTAATTGACGTCGCCCAAGTCTGGCTCTTAATAAAACTTTGTGTCAATTATTACTTTTTTTATTTAAGTTTGAAAATATAAATCTGCTACCCTGTACAACTAAATTTAAATATGCTTGTAATAACCGAATTTATTGGTCGTATCCATAAAAGTACACTTTTTAATTCGGTTGTGCATAAAAATAATTAATTTAAAAAAAAATTTAAGTGCATATTTTAGATATTTTCATGCATATTATAGGCGCCTAAACACTTTATTTTAGTGCATGAAGTTCCTGTCCCTGCTCTTATGACGTTAAGATTGTTTAAAAAGTAAAATAGAAAATTACCATGTAAAAGAAAAAGTTTAAATGAGATGATGAATATTTCAGTCGTGAATACTTTAGTTTTAACTTTCTTATACAAAAAAAACTTTGTAATACAAATTTAAATAACTAGTATGTGATAACACGTTTAGACTGCTTAAAGAAGAAATAAATTTCGATTAAATATCGAAATTTTAGGTTTTCTATTAACACAAATTACAAAATCAGTGATTCTTTTTTAAAGAAAATATTCGTTTTAATTTGTAGTTAAATATTGCTTAACTTTTTGTATCAAATAATTGCGAAATACTCTTAAATTAAAAAAAAATAAAATTTGGACACTAATGCGTATGAGTAATATTAATTAATGTGTTATCTTACTAAAATGCCTATAACTACATAACCGCGCAACAGATTTTAAATATTTATAACTCAAATTAAAGCTAAGAATATTTCCAATGAAAACTCTTCATAACCAAAACCATTTACTAAATCCCCGATTACTCAAAAAGGGGGAACATGTTAAAGTTTTCCAAAAATTTTTAAAAATAAATTTTAATTTGTAATTATCCTCTAACAAGGAGAGGCAAACGATTTGTTCTCTCCGATCTTAATGAAATTTAGATATGTGATATAAAGAAAAAAAAAAAAATAAGGGACACGTATTTTGTTTATCAGGCCTAATCTCACGTTTAAGGATTAAAAGGTAAGGCCAAAGTTAATATATTTTTGTAGTGCGACCCGGGAGGCTAGTTCGTAGCGTGATGGTTTATCTGTGCGGGGGTCTTGGTTTCGATTTCGACCAGAGGCACTGGGCTGTTTTCCCTACAACGCGCCTAAGGCCATAGTAGCTAGTGCTCGGTTAGGGTAATAGTATATAATTTGTAATTATGTATATGATTATTAATTAATAAAAAAATATGTATATATTTTTGTACGGAAACATGTCTGAAACAAATGAATTTCAGTTTTTTTTGAACGCAGTTTTGATGTACTTGAGAAAACAAAAATGTTAATGCGAATATTGCCTATGTAGTGTGTTAGGGTTGCCATTTATTTAAAATATTTAAATTATAGCAGTGGGTTCTATCTCCATCTGCCCTCGTTTTATTTGTTCGTAAATTCGCACCGAGCAAAAAAAAAAAAAACATGTTGCAGAAATTTAAAAGTTTAACTTAATTTTTAACATGTTTTTGAATAATAGTTTAATAAAATGTTTATTTATTAAAAATTTCAACGATAAAATAAGCAAGACAAAATTAAAATACATGCAATTTTAAAAGAAAATAACAAAATATAAGCAAAACATGAGTGTTTTAAGCAACAATCATTTAACAACATGTTGCAAATATTTTGTAGCGTAAAAAAATGTTTTCACATCCTTGCCCGAGTTCGGTATTTTGAAGCGTAGTCTCTGTATTTGTATTTACTCTTACAATATAAGTTAAAAAGCTGTTTGGAATAATTCGCATAAAAGCCGAACAATTATGAATGTGGGAAAATGCTTAGACACCCCCTCGATTAATTTTAATTGGCGTTAATATACATATTTTTTTACTTAATCCGACTATAATTCTTTAACAAAACGCCGACTTAAAACACATTTAAGTGATATTAAAAAACGCCATTAAAAAAAAACACATGTTCCTTATTTTTTCTTTCTTTATCACATATCCAAATTTCATTAAGATCGAAGAGAACACATCGGGAGACTCCCCTTGTAAGTAAATTTTAATTAAATTAGCGAAAAATGTTTCTATCACTTTGTAAAGGGTCCGCCATCTAACGTTTTTTTTTTCAACTAGTGCTTATTTCGTGAATGGTAACACTTAGCTCATGTCTGATTTGACAGATAATTAGCTTTATCCTTCCGCTGAACGAATATGGTCCGTATGTTCGTTATCTTGTAAAAAAAGTGAAAGAAACTGGCATCCTCATCGATAAACCAAAGCGTAAAAAGCCAAAAACAGTGCGTACACCCGAGAATATTGCTGCTGTGGCAGAAAGTGTGCGTGAAGCGCTATCAACATCAATTCACCGTCGTTCTCAATAATTGAACATTTCGGAGACATTATTGAGACGAATTTTGCATAAAGACCTTGGTATGACGCCATACAAATTCCAATTGGTTCAGGAGTTCAAAAAAAAAAAGTTATTTGGCGGACCCTTTAGTTTTAAATAATCTTAAATTGAAATCTCAAAAGCTTAACATGCATGTCTAAAAGCATTCATGTTTAAACCTATTTGAAATGAATTCCTTGACAATTGCAGAATTTCTTATTAAAATTTTAGTTAAATGAAATTGTGTCTTTATTGTAGTACGTATGTTGCTGTTGCTGCTTTGTTGACAATAATTATATGTTGCAGTTTCATTTTGTAACAGTAGGAAACCTGCCAAAAACTTTTTATTGCATTATTTCCTATATACTCTTTTCATGTGTGAAAGAAAAAAAAAGGAAATTAAACTTTTCCTTAAATTTTTTATAAGATATATGCGATAAAGGAAATAAGTTATACAAAAGTTAAAAGAATTTTATTTTAATTTTTGGAAACTAAACATTAATTTTTGTTTTTTAAATCACTTAAATTAAATTTAAGGAGTCCATATTTCAGAAACATTTTGTATTTTTGACACATTTTTTTAAATTTTGATATTTTTTTTTAAATATTGTCGGTTTGTTTTTAATTTTTTGCGATTTTTCAAAATTTTAGCAGTTTTTTCTAATATTAGCGAATTTTTAAAATTTTGGTGTGCTTTTATATGTTAGCGTTTTTCTCAATTTGGTCGTTTTTTTCTTGTAGACTTTTTTCAATTTTGATTTTTCAATTTTAGAGTTTTTTTTTAATTTTAACGATTTTTTCCAATTTTGGCATTTTTTTTTTGTAGAATTTTTTTTCAGTTTCGTCGAAATTTTATTAAATTTTTCATAATTTGACGACTTTTTAAATTTAGACGATATTCGTAAACTTTGAGATTATTTTTTTTTTATTTCAGCGTTTTCTTCAATTTTGACGATTTTCACCAATTATGGCTTTTTTTTGTAGATATTTTTGAATTTCGTCGAATTTTTTTTTTTAAATTTTTAAATTTTTTGTAAACTTTGGCATGATTTTAATTTAATCGATTATTTTTTAAATTTTGACGAATTTTGTAACTTTAATTTAAGTTTTAATTGTATCTTCTAAAAATGTGTTTGAAATCAAAAACAATATTCAATTAAAAGATATGATTAATATCTTAATTGAAACTAAATCAATTAAATAGTTACAAATTATTTTAATTGGTACTACCATTTCCGTAATAGGACCGAATTCAATTGAATTGAATTTACAAATATTTTAATTAAGACTTGATTTAAGATTTTTCTGTGTGCAAAAATACTTTAACATTCTAAAACATTTTTCATTTATAAAAATTTACAGATATTGATTTAATTAAAAAAAAAATTTTGAGATTGTAAATGAATTTCTTTGGTAGGAATATATGTAGATAGGACACTTATCTATCAAAAAATCTAAAAGTTTTTATAGAAATCTTTTAAAATAAACTGCTTATTTTAAGACATTTTTAACAGAGAGTAATTTAAAAATGTTGGCGTTTCTTTAATTTCACGATTTTTTTTTTGCATTTTACACAGAAAAAATTATAGGCCAAAAATATCTAATTAATCGATTGTTTGAATATCAATGGCAATTTAAACAATTTTTTTAATTGATTCAATTAAAAAATTTATTGAATTTTCTAATATATCCATACAGTGTTGACAACATGTAAACAAAATTTTTAAAAATTTGGCAAACTATTTTTTTTTTTATTTAGATTAAATAATCAAACAAAGGTTTAATTATATCAATATATTAGCAAAAGAAAAAAAATGGCAAATGATTAACTTTTAATAAGTTGAATAGTTTACCGATTTCAAATACACGCAAAATCGTAGTTATTTCACTACAGTTTGCAACACTCTTTTTGTTGAGATATTCGTGTACGCATGAAAACTTAATTTAGTTTCGTGTTTTATCTGTGGTAATAAAAGTGCACATGTGGATTTAAATAAACCTTATCGAAAAAGAACAATTAAACTATTATTTTTGTATATAATTAAATTTTCAATAAGTATAAGTGTCATTAAACTATCATTTTAAAGTTGTGTGTGATTTTTTTAAGAAAGCAATTCAATTACAAGAACAAGTTCAAGACAAGACAAGCAAACAAAAATGTTGTCTTTACTGTTATTTGTTTTCTTATAATACATTTTTATATTAAAAAGCTTTAATTTTATTATAAATAAAACTAAAAAAAAAAATACGAGCTTTCAATTAAAACTACCATTGTTTTCTTCTCAAGTTTCAATTAAAGTTTTAATCAATTGAACTAAACTTTTTAATTGAGATTGTAAAGAAAAACAATAACTCTTTTAATTGATATTATTATTAGTTTAATTGAAAGAGTTTTAATAAACTGTCTGGAAATTTTTTTAGTTAATACTATCATTTCAGTCGGAAGTGCAAAATCAATTAAAATATTAATTGATTCAATAACATTTTTAATTGAAACCCGTTTTTAGTTTTTTCTGTGTACGTTTTTTTTTTTTTTATTTTCTGCAAAATTTTCTAATCTCAGGAATTTTGAAATGACGGCATTTTGTGATTTCTTTATTCGTTTTTTTTTGCATTGTGGCGTTGTTTTTTTGAGTAGTATGACAATTTTTTTCAATCAGAGTTTATTTTGTTTTCATTTCAGTACTTTTTTTTATAGTTTTGTTAATTTTGCCATTTTTCTTTACATTTCAGCACTTTTTAACTTTTTTTTTTTAACTTATTTGCCAGCTTTTTTAACTTTTTTTCATTTTAGAGCTTTTTTGTCTTAATTTGTGATTTTTAATATTTTGACGGAAGTTTTTCTTTTTTTTTAGCAATTTTTGAATTTCAGTGCTTTTTCCTCGATTTTTTTTTTCATTTGGGAATTTTTTAAATATCAGAGATTTCAAAGTTTTTGCGTTTTTATAGCATTTCCAGGATTTTTTTTTTAATTTATACAAAATTCTCTTTCTCATTTTTGTGCCTTTATGTAAGCACAGAAAAAACTAAAATCGAGTTTCAATTCAAATATTTGTTAATTCAATTAAAAGTTTTATTGAATTCGGTCCTATTAAGAAAATTGCAGTATCAATTAAAATAATTGATAACTATTTAATTTAATTAGTTTCAATTAAGATTTGAATTAAATGTTTTTAATTTCAAACACATTTTTAGTATATACTATTGAAACTTTAATTAGAATATTAAAAAATTGCCAAAAGTTGGGATAAAATCGATAAAAATCGTCAAAATTAAAAACATTACAAAATTTAAAATATCACCAAAAGTTAAAAAAAGCCAAAATTGAAAAAGAAAAAATTTTAAAAAAATTGGAATAAATCGCTAAAACTTAAAAAAAAGTTGCCAAAATGTATAAAAAATATTCAAAAATTGTCAAAATGTAAAGAAATCGCTAAAATTTCAAAAACTGTCAAAATTTAAAAATCTCTAATATTTGAAAAACGTTTCATAATTAAAAAAATAGTTAAAATTTAAAAATCACCTAAATTAAATTTAAAACGTCCATATCTTGGAAGCATGTTTAATCGTTTTTTTATAATTTTAAAAATTTAAAAAAGTTGCTAAATAAAATTTAGAACATCCATATCCCGGCAAAACTTTGGTAATGGGTGCGATAAAGTAATGCATTACCTTGTAATGTGTACTCCTTACCTGTATAATCATTTTCCAACAAGAAGTAATGAGTTACCGATAATTGAACACTCATGGATTACCTTGTAATGAGACCTCATTACATTTTACAATACTTCAAAACATATAATAATGACTTACCGATCATCAATTACATAATGCATGAATTATAAACGTAAAGTAATTACTAATATATATTTATGAAAATCTACACATTACTTTGTGATTTTTTGTAAGCATAATGGTAAGGTGTATATTTTTGATATCACGAACGAAAACACGAAGCACAACAACTCATCTACATTTTAAGCAATAAAATATTGTATGTATCGATAGCTCAGTTGGTAGAGTTTTCGCCTAACTAATTGTTAAATACCAGAGACCCCAGGTTCGAATCCCAGCATGACCTTGTTATTTATTTAATAAAAAAAGAAGTTATTTATTTAATTAAAAAAAAATATCTGTAAAAAAAATTTTTATACATTTTTTTTTATGAAAATCTATTTATGAACACATTACTTTTTCCCACCATGTAACCATATAAGTAACCAGTTACTTTACCCCCTACAAGGTAATGAGTTACTTTGAGGCTCATCGCCTGTATAATTCATCAGTGAAGTAACGTGTAAAGTAATGCATGAAGCCCTATGGCGATACATTACTTTACCCATGATTTGGTAATGTGTGGTTTTGCTGGGATCTTAAAAGCATTTTTTAGCGTTTTTTTTTTATAATTTTTTAACATTTAAAAATAGTTGTCAAAGTGGATAAAAATCGCTTAAAATGGTAAAAATGTAAAAAAATCGCTAAAATTTGATTAATCGTCAAAATTTGAAAAAATGCCAGTATTGAAAAAATAGTTAAAATCTAAAAAATCACGTCGTAAAATGTCCATACCTCGAAAGAATTTTGGATTTTTCAGCTTTTTTTATAATTTAAGAGTATTTGTCTTTATGACGACTTTTTCATTCAATTTATTTTAGCATTTCAGCGATTTGTACATCCTAGCGGTTTTATTAAAATTTAAGGGTTTTTTCTTTATGACGATTTTTTCATAAAATATTTTGTTTTCCCTGGAACACATTTTTACACAGATCGAATTTCGTTGGATGAAAAATAATGAAAATTTCCAGTAAATTAATGAATTAGTAAATTAATTAATGAAAAGCTTCATACTTTTTATAAAACCAGTTTTTTAATAAAACTGCTAAATCGAGTGTGTTGAACTTTTTATTAACGAAATTATATTTTTCAGAAAATTGTATGAAAACTTGCATTGTCTTAATGAAAAGCTTCAGTAGAGGAATTCCAGTACAATTTCATCGATTTAATGCAACAATTCATTAATATTATCCAGGTAAGTTTCATTTGTTAAAGTTCATAAAAAATGTTCTTAACAGAAAAAAATTTCAAAAATTACTTGTGTAAAGTTTTAGAAAATGTAATGAAAATTGATTTTATTAAGATGTTTTGTTCATGCATTTCCAATTAATCTTTAGTATAATTTTAAAATCATTATTTGTTTTAGTTAAAAATTTACCAACATATTAAACTATACTAACAAACGTTTATATATAAACGCAAAACGCAAAACTAAAAATAAATTATGATTTTTTTCAAGGACTCACAGAATTCAGACAGGATACCTTTAAATAAAATTGTTTCAACTCGAAAGTAGAGAATTTTCGTAAAATTTGAAAATATTTTTTAAAAAATTTGGAAAAAAGTAAAGAAAATTTAGTTTATGTAGATATTGTGGTATATCTTTGTCGTTAGTTCATGCTTGCCCAAGTAATCATCAGTAGCATTTAAAAATTATTTTTTCTTTAGTTAACAATTTATGAAAATATTAAATCTTACTAAAATCTTTTGATAATGAACACGTCATTTAACATAAACTATAATTTTGGTTCAAGGGCTCGAATAATTCGGACAGAATACGTTTAAAGGACATCATCGGGTCGTGGAGGGAGTCAGAATTCTCTCTCTATTGGGAAAACTCTCTTGGCCAACGACAGGCTAAGAGATTGATTTCTTTTTCCAGTGCAGGATCGAGGAGACTCTTGTCCCTCGGGAGGGGTGACTTGAGAACCCTGGTGTCTTACCTGACTGGACACTGCAATCTCAGATACCACCTGCTCAAAAGGGGTCTTTCGGACACGGATGAGTGTAGGTTTTGCGAACTGGTAGCTGAGACATCAGAGCATGTTCTTTGCGAATGTCCGAGGCTATGTGAAAGGCGTGCCAAGTTTCTTGGCAATCGCTTTGTCTCCCCTTCGGACATTATGAAGATTTTGCCTAATAGGATTATTGGCTTTATAGGTAGCTTGAATCTTTAGGGTAACTTTAGGCAGCACAAAAGACCTAAGTTGGTCGCGGTGCATAGTGCCATATAATCTAATCTAAAGGACATCATCGTAACTTTGTAACGGCGATGCGGATTTTTATGAAATTTTGTAGAGTGTATACAATTTAAAATGTATTAATTGGAACAAAATATATTGAAGTTTTTGTCAAATTTTGCTATTTTTCTAAAGCGAAAAATGTCATAACTTTTTGTGTAACAAAATTTTACTTTTAAATTTTTGTTTCCTTAGGATTCCTAATGTTTCAATTTAAAAGATGTTTTTTTTTTGGGTTTTTCAATAACGTTTCTGTATTTTTTTTGCCCTTAAAGATTAATTCCTGTTCAAGGTTTAGTTTCAATATTTTCCTTGATTTAATATAAAGTTTTTCTTAAAATTTTCATTTGAATTCCTTTATTCTTTTTTTAAACACATGATGTAATATTGTTGTTGTTGTTTTTATTTTTAAACTTTTTATACTATAAAACAACAACAACAACAACATAAACAACAAGAGCAACAACTTAACACACTAACATATTAAATGAAGAGAGTGTATTCAACATCAACACATACTCAACAATATATTTTTATTTAAGGCAAACGACCGTTAAAGTATTTGCAATGTTCGGATTGTATGTGTGTTAAAACGTGTTGCTGTATTTGTTGGTGAATATAGCACAAACCAACACTACAAAACAAAATTTATATTTAACAGGGGAAGGTTGCCCATGTGATACCAATGATATTATAAGAAAACCAGAAAAGGCGAGAAATTAAAAGAGGGAGTCATACCGACATCTCATGATTAGATTGCTATCTATTAAAATTTATTTGTGGTAACCATTAGTTTTAGGTAGTTTATTTCAAAGTTTTTCTCTATATGCTGTAAAAAAGTAATTATCAATTTCTTTTTGGGATTCCATAACATGATCTTAAACCGTACAAAATTAACATTTATCTAACAATCTTTAGATTAACGAATAAGAACAAATCTAAAAATTGAAGAATTTAATGTAAAATTAATTGTCTTATTTGGACAGTTCTGATAATAAAAGAAACATTTCGCGATTTTTTTTTTATATTTTTTTGTAATTTTGTTTAGCTAGATTCGAATTTTGAACCACTGTGCTTCTATTACATAGAAAAAAATTATTGTCAATAACATTTCAATTAAAAGTTTAATAATATATATTAAATGTTTAATTGAAAATGAATTTGAATGTTTAATTAAAAACTGAAAAAATGACAAAATTAAAAAAACGCTAAAATTTAAAAAAAACTCGTTTAAATTATAAAAAATCGCGAAAATTGAGAACAATACCAATGTTTAAAAGTTGGTGATTTTTTTTTTTAATGTTAGAGTTTTTTCGAATTTCATCCATTTTTTTTTTAAATTTTAGTGACCTTTTAATTTAATTTTTTGTAATTGTGATGATTTTTTTTTCAAATTTTTTGACATTTTTGTTTCTTCAAATTTAACGATTTTTTTTAAATTTCAGCGTTTTTACGAAATTTATCCATTTTTTTTTTTTAATTTTAGAGAACTGTTGAATATTTTGGTGACTTTTTAATATAATTTTTTGTAATTCTGATGATTTTTTTTTTTCAAATTTTAAGACATTTTTTTTTCTTCAAATTTAACGATTTTTTTAAATTTTAGCGTTTTTATGAATTTTATCCATTTATCTAAATATTGATGACTTTTTAATTTTTTGTAATTGTGACGATTTTTTTTTTTCCAATTTTAAGACATATTTTTTTCTTCAAATATAACGATTAAATTTAGGCGATTTTTTTATATTTTGGTTATTTTTTAGATTTTGGAGTTTTTTGTTGCAAAGTTTGGAGATTTTTAATACTTTAGCGATTTTTTAAATTTTTACGATTTTTTATTTTTTTAATTTTAAATTTTTTAAAATTTTGACGATTTTATTAATTGAACAGTTCATGCGAATAAAGACGAATAGACCATTTGTAGAATTTTACAGGGGACAATAAAAACGCAGGAAACGGTTAAAATATAATATTTTTGTCAACTTTTTGGTATTAACTTAAAGATTTAAGTCATATCTACCTATATACAAAATTTTAGTAAGGTATTCGAAAGAGAACTTGCCAAAAATTTTACTTCAATTTTTGCTTAAATGGAAAAAGGGCGAATATCCAAAAAAATGTATTGAAATTTGAATAAAAATGTGTTATTTTGCAGCAGATTTTGACTACATTTTCATGAGACTTGCAAAACTTGGCAAACTATGGTTGGTATTTGTTTGTAACACTTTAAGGACTTCAAGGATACACTTTTTAAGGATTGCAAGGACATGCAAAAAAAATTTTTTTTGTTAATTTTTTTTTAATATTCCTGCCATTTGATGCAGTTGTAATTCTTTATGACACTAAATACATTTTTTGGAATTATAATATTAACCCTTGACTGCATATTACGACGTAACATAAAAGGACATGAAAAAATTCTTGTTTTTTATTCCTGACATTGGATCCAGTATTAACACTAAATGACACAAAATTAATTTTTAAGAATTATAATATTAACCCTTATTTGCATTATAACATTAAAAAAAACTGAACTTTATTGATGGATTTTCTAAATACTCACAATAAAATACCAACAAAATAGTTTGTCCAGACTAATCTGTTAAACCCTTATGTGTTACTTATTCCTTTATAACTGTTCCTAAAATTTTTGGTTTTCAAAATCTATGTAGCTCATAGATAATAACTAACAAGGGAGGTCTTTCCGAAATAAAATAATTCAAAAGACGGTTAAAATATGCTTAGACCATGTATTCGTGGTTGTATGATCTTAATTACGCGATAACACTGAAGATTTTTTTTCGCAAATCTGGTTAATTCGTTTGTATGTGCTAAGATTGTTTTTTTGTGTACAATTTCAAATTTTAGCTAATATCAATTTTAAACTCGCAGCTAAATAATTTTTATATAATATTTTGTTAAGGATGGGTATTCGCCCTTTTTGCTTTCCACACTTTAAAGTCTTATAACTCAAGAACGGTAAAATTTTTTTGCCAATATAATAATTGTGGTTTGTTCCTCGTAATGATCTTTTAACACATTGTTACCGAAAGTAAAATTTTTGTATGTTTTTGTGTTGTATTTAATCAAAATTGTGCATTAGTTCACTCCCAATTTAAACAAAAATATAAAATATACGAATTATTGCACTTTCAAAGTCATTTTTTTAGCCTTAAAAGTCAAAATTTCCCCAAAATTTCTGCATAGGATTGTAGCAGGGACCGTAACGGTTATAAGTGATATCAAAAAAGTTCCTTTATAACAGTTAATTTGTGGCTTAAAAAGAAAAAAAAAAACATCCATAACAGTTATTTTTCAACGTAAAAATAAAAAATCGGATGAAACTCTTAAGAAGAGAGTTTTATTTCGCCTTCATTAAAAAAAACTCTTTTGAGGAGTTTTATTTTTTCCGTCTAAAATAAAACTCATTTAAGGAGTTTTATTTTAAAACTCATTTGAGGAGTTTTATTTTAAAACTCATTTGAGGAGTTTTATTTTTTCCGTCAGAGAATAAAACTCATTTTATGTAAATTGACACTCAAAGCTTGCCGTTTGCCAGATCATTACAATTTGTAAGGCAGTGTAATATAATCACTTGCATTGTAATTGAAAAAATCGTCGTTAAAATGAAAACATGTGGGTTTTTAATTTGTTATTGTTTGATTCCTATTATTAAATGGTTGTTGTTATATTTCTTATATATGTAGATATGGAACAAGAAAGCGAAGGAAGTGATAATGAGGATGAAAAAAAGCTTTCTATGAAATCGACAAGTTTTCTCCAAGGCCCTTATCGATTTCTAAACCTCTTTTTGAGTTCTGGGAGGCTAAAAGAATACACAAAATACACACATTATAGCAAATAAAGTCAATAAAAAAAGAAGAAAATAAACAACATGAGTTTTATTTTAGACGGAAAAATAAAACTCCTTAAATGAGTTTCAAAATAAAACTCCTCAAACGAGCTTTATTTTCTGACGGGAAAAATAAAACTCCTCAAAAGAGTTTTATTTCAGACGGAAAAAATAAAACTCCTCAAAAGAGTTTTATTTAATGAAGGCAAAATAAAACTCCCATCTTAAGAGTTTCATCCGATCTTTTATTTTTCCGTTGAAAAATAACTCTTAACTGTGGAGTTGAGATCGTTTCCTTAAGATCACATTAGATTCTGAAAGAGCACTTTAATACGAATCGTTTGGTATATCATAGAATACGTCTTCGTTGACTCTAACATAGAGAGTTTTTGAGTTAAAGTTTTCTGGATAACTGTTATTTTCGGTCTCTGGATTGTAGGGCTCTGCTAATAAAATGCATTTATGCAAAAAAACTTGTTTGCGAAAAAGTGGTCTATTCGTCCTTATTCGCATGAACTGTTCAATTGTAAAAATTTTTTTAATTATGGTGATTTTTTTTAAATTTTGTGATTATTTAATTTTATAGATTTTTTCCATTATCGCAATTTTTTTTTGAGTTTTTTTTTGCAATTTTAATTAAAATATCTACGAAAAATTAGTTTGAAACTAAAAACAATATTCAAATAAATTTTTAATAGATATCATTAAAATCTTAATTGAAATTAAATCAATTAAGTAGTTACAAATTATTTTAATTGATACTACAATTTCCTTAATATTACCGAATTCAATTAAACTTTTAATCGAGTTTAACAAATATTAAAATTAAAACTCGATTTTAGTTTTTTTCTGTGCAGGAGTTATCTTCTCTGGGGCAACACAGGCTTCGCTTAAAAAACTGTCTTTCTGAATAACCTCTTTTGGCCGGGATTAAAAATTTTCTACATTATTTAAATCCATGCGTATCAATTAGTTAACCTTCCTTAACGATTTTCCCTTAAAAATAAAATTCGACGTATTGTTTTAACCTCCCATATACATAGCATAGTAATATAAATAAAAAACAACTTCAATGCAATAATCTGAATTTCTCTAAATATTATTCAGTGAATATACGGCCTAAATACAATGACATCTTCACATGAAAATGCTTTTAAATCTTAATAAATTTTGCATATTAATGTGACATATTTTGGCAAACAAATTGAGAGTAGACAAGGTATCAAGCAAAAAAAAAAAAACAAATTAAAAAAACAAATTTTGAAATATAAAACTTATTCTTTATCTTTATCACAGTAAAAACTGAAATCGAGATTCAATTAAAATATTTGCTAGTTCAATTAAAAATTTAATTCTAATTGGCCCTATTGTAATACCAATTAAAATAATTTGAAATTCTTTAATTGATTTATTTGCAATTAAGATTTTATTCATATCTATTAGAAATTTAATTAAAATTGTTTTTAATTTTAAACAATTTTTTTGTAGATATTATTAAAACTTTAATTGCAATTCCGAAAAATTGGTAAAAAATCGCAAAATTTACAAAAATCAAAAAAAAAAAATAAAAAAAAAAAAAAATCACCTGAAATTTAAAAAAATTCCCAAATTTAAAAAAGTCCGATATTAAAAATCGTTAATACACTGCGTTGCAAAACTAAAGGGTCCGCCATCTAACGTTTTTTTTTCAACTAGTGCTTATTTCGTGAATGGTAACACTTAGCTCATGTCTGATTTGACAGATAATTAGTTTTATCCTTCCGCTGAACGAATATGTTCCGTATGTTCGTTATCTTGTGAAAAAAGTAAAAGAAACTGGCATCCTCATCGATAAACCAAAGCGTGAAAAGCCAAAAACAGTGCGTACACCCGAGAATATTGCTGCTGTGGCAGAAAGTGTGCGTGAAGCGTCATCAACATCAATTCACCGTCGTTCTCAACAATTGAACATTTCGGAGATATCATTGCGACGAATTTAGCATAAAGACCTTGGTATGATGCCATACAAAGTCCAATTGGTTCAGGAGTTCAAAAAAAAAGAAGTTATTTGGCGGAGCCTTTATAATAACACATTCATTTTACTTAATTTCGTAAGTAAAAAACAGTAGAAGATTTTAACCGGCATAAATGTAAATAAAAAAAATCATTTATTTAACTTTATAAAAAGGTATAACAAAATCAAAATTTAAGAAAAATATTTTAAAGCAGCAATTTCAATAATGCGTGACGCCTTATCTTTTTTGACTCAACTCGAAAATTCGATCAGAAATACTGTCTACCAGATTTATTCGAAGCTCTTTCGTTCCACATCTTTTAGATGAAAATACTTTTAAGTTGACCGTTTTCTTCGGAAACTCGACATGTTAATACTCCCCTAATATTCTCAATGGGGAGTTGATCTGGAGAACATGCGGGCCATTCCAATATACTTATATTTTTTGATGATACCCATTAAATTGGCTGACGACTTACATGTACTAAGGCATTGTCTAATGTATTCAGAAGAATTCATTCTGGCCAAATCAACCATACCGTCGAAACAAAAAGCACCGCAAACCATTAAGGATCCGCCTCTGAAGTTTCTTTTTGAGAAATATCGTGGTTCCTTACGTAGGTCTTTCCAATAGCTGTTCAAACCATCTGGACCATCAATATTGAACTTTTTCTGATCAGAAGAAAATCATATTTAAAAGAAATTTATGTTTAAACAGTCCTATCATCAACAGCGATTATTAATTTACCTTTCTCCAGTTGGTTTGTAAATTCCTTCTAGCGAATTCAAGTCGAACAGTTTTGTGGCGGTATAATAACCTTGGCATCAGCTTTTTGCGAGTTATTCTCTGGGTATCCTAATTATGGTTGATTTGGACACATTTATTTATCTTACATTCATCGATTACACAGTGCAACATGAAAAAAAATAACCATATACGGACACCACTACGTGATAAAAGACTAAAAAAAAAGACCCGTGTCTCCCAATTTTTCCCAAAGTCATATCCTCTTTTGTTTATGGGCCGCCAAAGATTTGGGGCCTCGGTATCATTTTCGCAAAAAAGTGATAATTTTCTCAGGCTCATATCTTGCAAACCGTTCAGAATTTACTCTCTATGGCAAAGTTGTAGCTCTTGTCATAAAGAACAAAAATTGCGAACATATAAAATCAAAAAAACTTCACCTTCCAGATCAAAATCGCAAAAAACTTAAAAAAATTCGATTTTGTTTACCTTTTTTCCCGTGTTCAGGTCCATAGGTAGCAAACCGTTCAAAATTCAAGGAAACAATCAACTACAAAAATTTACCTAAGATCTCAATTAACAAATTTCTAGAACATATATACTGCCTGGGAATTGGGTTTGCTACCTATGCACCTGAACAGGAGAAAAAGGAAAAAAAAAAAATGAAATTAAAAAATTGTTCACTTTTGCGCGCTACCTAAACAGTGTTAAGAATCATCTCTAGGGTTTCAATTAAAAAATTTATTGAATCAATTAATATTTTAATTGATTTTGCACCTATCACGGCAATGATACTATCAATTAAACCTTTTATCAAAATTAAGAAGGAAAAAAAGTTATAAATAACTTCTACAAAAAAAAAATATGATACTCACAAAAAAAGTGTGTGATCTATACGTTGGTATGTGTGTTTTTTTGTAATGCTGAGTCTGTTTGTGTGTGTGCTTGTTTTGTTTGTTAACGTCAAATGTGTTTGGTATTTTATACTGAAAATTTTCTATTTATGCATACATTGTATGAAAAAATAATATGATAATTGCGTCTAAAATAAAATATGTATTTATATATTTAAAAGTCAATTAAAATATTAATTGATTCAATGAAATATTAGATATTTTAGGTTGATAATTAGATATTTTAGGTTGATAATTTTTTTTGTCTATATGCACTTATAAACCAATAACTTAGTTGAATATCATCCGGTTTTAAGTTTCTCCGCGGATTTAGAAAGAAGAAAATGAGACCTTTTGAATGGTATATATGTTTTTTAAGTTACCTTGGGAATTTTTTATTTTTCTAGTAATTTTCCGAAAACTTACGATACTTTTTAAATAAGCTGAAATTTTCCTTTTTCAAAATCACTTATTTCTGAATCACGCGGCATTTTATGGGAAATTGATCAAAATTGCATAATAAAAAAAATAATTCTTTAATTTATCTATAGTTTTGTTCTTTAATTATCGTTATATGTAATTATAGTTATGAAACACTTACAAAATATTATTACACACAATTTTTCTCTTAAACCAATTAAGTAATCTCTTAACTTTTACACAATAAGAGATCAGTTATCACACTCTTTAAAACAGTTATAAGTTTTAAAATTTCTTTTGTAGTATTAGAAAAAAATAGCAAAAATCATTTGTAATTATAGTTAGGCAACGCAGTGTATTTGGAAAAAATCGCCAAAATTCAAAAAAATTTTAAGAAAAAAGTCGTTAAAATTAAAAAAAAAAAAAAATACAAAAATTTTGTAAAAAAGTTGTCAAAATTGAAAAAAATTACAACATTGAAAAAAATCTCCAAAATTAAAAAAAACGTCTAAATTGAAAAAAAATCTATCAAATTTGTAAAAACTGTCAACATTAAAAAGTTGCTAATATATGAAAAAATCGAAAAATTCGTTATTTTTATTTCTTTATTGTTATTTAAAATTATTTTCAATTAAACATTAATAGATGTTATTAAACTTTTAATTGAAGTTAAGTTTGCAATCAAACAAAAGTTTAATTTGAAATTTTATTAACAATAATTTTTTCTGTATAAGAATTAAAATAAATACAAACAAAAAAAAAAAATTGGAATTTAAGCAATTTTTTCTATTCTACAACACATCCAAAGTTCATTAACCCTTTGAAGACGAATGGTTGATATATGTCCCACATTTTTACTTTTGGCTATTTTAGGAAAACCGGCAGAACGATTTTAATAAAACTTCTTGTGATTGACACTAGAGAGATGTAACTTTTAAGCGATACCTATAAATTGTAGTCTGATAGCCTCTAAACCTTGCAAATTGAAATCAAAGTCAAAATTTATAGAAATGTTTTTTTTTTTTTTAATTTAACCAATACTCAGGGGATGCTGCCTACTCATGCAGTGCATTGTATTGATCAGGAAAATAGGGCATGGGAAGGTGGAAAGAGGGAGTAGTGTTTGTGGATATTTGATTTAAATTTTTCTAAATTGTAAGTAACAGGGAAGACTTCTGCGGGAAGTTTGTTCCACAAACGAATCGTTCGACTAAAAAACGAATTTTCTCTGCCTTTTTATGGACAGGCTCATCAGTGATTTTCCATTTAAATTGTATTGTTATTTGTGTCTTATAATTGTCAGATTGTCTCTATATGATTAAATTTTCAACAACCTGCGGCTGTAAGAAGCAAAACTGCGCTCATCTTACATTACAAACGTAACAATTCCAAGTCATGACCGTTTAGCGATCACACCCAAGTATGGCCTCGAATCTAATGCAGCTAAATTTCAGTTTTCTTTCCTATTAGATTTTTCTGTTATTGTATATTATACTCAGAAGTGACAACACTAACAACACAAATATTCTATTTTTAGATTTTTTGTTTATTTTTCTAATCTCCTCCGCCTCTATTTCACAATGTTACCAGATTGAAGCATGGTTTTTACGTTCAGGGTTGACAACTTTTGCGTTTAAGTTGAGACATCGCCACAGGGCAAATTTAAAAAATTTATTATTTTTGTTTCTTAGCCTTATTTTTACAATGTAACGTTAGCTACTAATTTGTTGTCATTATGGGTTATAAGAACTGGACATTTTGTGTGCATTTTTATTTAAACATTTAGAACTGATAACTTTAACAAAGTTTAAGGTTTAACCTTAGTTATGAATGTCATATTTATATGGAAATATCTTTGGTTAAAGTTAAACTCTGGTTATTTATAGTAAAGTTACTTGCCTTAGGCCCGATTACTGAATGTCCAGTTAAAATTTAACAAACAGTTAAATTCAAAAGTTATATGGGAAACAACAACAAATGTGTTAATTATAGTACCAGTTACAAGCTAACGGGACATTCAGTAATCGGGCCTTAATAGATATTATTAAACTTTTAATTGAAAGTGAGTTTGAAATTAAACAAATGTTTAATTGAAATTTTATTGACAATAATTTTTTCAGCGATGTAGTAAAAAATATTAAAAATTTTACTGTTTTCCTTTAAATAAAAAAAAATTATGCAATTTTGAACATTAACCCTACGAAATATGTTAAACTCTGTTATTTATTTAAACTCCCCTGCACCCTTTTATAAAATACTTTCAGTTTATTTTTTTTACAAGTTTTAAATTTTATTTAAACTGATTGTTTGTAATTTGTTTGCTGTTAAAACCATCATGCAGTAAACTAAAAAAAAATATATATATATATAAGAAAAATTGTTATTAAACCCATCATTCAATTAGTTTGAAACTTATTTTAATTTTGTTTAACACCCTCTCGTTTTTGAAGTTGATGCAATCAATATTAATAAAAGCATTTTTGGACTTTGGTTTAAAGTTCAACAAATGTATGCCATATGTTGGTATAAAAAAAACTTATATTTTATATATAAAAAAAAAAAATTTGCAACAGTTTTTTTAAAACAAATTTTTAACAACAAACAAAATGTTGTTGTATTTTTTTTTGTTAAATAAAAACCCATCAAATAATGAAAATTTTCCAACATGTTGGATCAATGTAAAGTAATTTTTTATATGGGTTTCAGTATATTTTTTTGTTTAAAACTGGCAGCTACTATAAATTAAACAAGTTTAAAATAAAGGGGTTACTACACTCAAAAAAATAAGTTAGTAGAAAAGTTAGTAAACTATCTTGTAAATCAGGTATAAAATTTTTCAGCAATTTTTTTGCTAAAATTATGTTTTAAACTAAAATTTTAGTTATACTTATTCAGCACTTTAGTGTTTTGAACTAATGTTTTACTAATATTTTACTAATTTATTTTGCTAAAAAGATTGTGTTGATTGAAAGATATAATCAGAATGAATTAGATGTCGCGGCATGTCACGATGTAACAGTGATGACGAAAATTATACTAAAAAGTACAACATTTTTGCTAAAATTATGTTTTAAAACTAAATTTTTAGTTATACTTATACTTAACTGTTTTGAACAAATGTTTTACTAATATTTTACTAATTTATTTTGCTAAAAAGATTGTGTTTATTGAAAGATATAATCAGAATGAATTAGATGTCGCGGCATGTCATGATGTAGTAGTGACGAGGAAAATTATACTAAAAAGTACAACTCTAGTGAGACATAATATAAAAAAATCCACCATGGAAGATTTTTGTATCGGTTTTTCATACATAAAACAAAATTGTGGATTAACACAACTTAAATTTTGCGTCGTCGCCGGCTTGTGAAAGTAATTGTCTATTAATTAAATAAAAGACAAACTAAAATATTTAAATTTAATAAAGATTAAATGTGTATTTGTAAACGTAATGTTTATATACAGTGCTGATCAATATAATAGGCGGTTACTAAGAGAAAAAGTTTGTTCTTAAATTGTTCTTATGTACAAGTTTTCTCTTAAGATCAAATATTACCGTTACATTTGTTAATGTCTTCTCTAATAATTGTTGCTTTTTTTTTGAATTTATTTTTTGAGTTTTAAGTGTAGGTGTTAAAAAACAAAATTTAGTGCAATTGTAATGCTATAAACACATAGACGACTGCAGCTACACGACTACAGCCTGTCAAAAATAAAATACACACGTTTATATGAAAACGATTATTTTGGGACCAACACAACTACACGGCTACCCGACTACTTTTGCCGCTGTAGTCAACTTAGGTTAATTTCTATTTTTGTTGGCTGCAAAACAAAAATAGTGTTGACAATAAAACAAAATATGTAACAAATTAGTGCTTAAAAATATTTTATTTTGTTAAACACAAAAAACGTCGCAACATCAAATGGTATAATTGCATTAATATTCAAGAGGGGTTATATAAATTTATTTTCACGTTATAATAATGTATTATAAATAAGTAATTGTATTTTTAAGTGAACTTTATATACGTGTCTACAACCAAGCATGTTGTTCTATTTTAATAAAGAAAAAAAAGATTTAATTGGCACTACTGAAACAAAAATACATTTGTATCAGGGATGTTAAATGGAGTTTTCAATTTTGTACCAACATCCAAAAAAAATTGTACTTTTTGGACGTTGACGGTACCATTTTTTTTAAATTTATTAAAACAACAAAAAAAAAATACATAAAAATTCTCTTGTACAGAAAAAAAAACAAAACCTTTCAATAACATAACATACATAAAAAAGTCTTATGAATATATGAGACCAAATCATGGAATTATTTGTTTAGTTAATAAACTATTTGGAATTTCTACATCATAGCAGCATAAATTTGTCGCTCTTAACCAATCCTTAGTCTGTATGAGACTTGATAATGTTGGCTAATGTAGTCTGTTTCTTTCCTTAGTTTTTATTATATTTTGAAAAGAAAAAAACTCTTTCCACATTTGCAGACCAGTGTGGAATGGATAAAATTCCAGCAACGACTAGAAATGTCTGGAAACATATTGACATTCAGTTCATTTTGAAAATTAGCTACTACCGACCAAAAACTACAAACGTTTTAATTTTTTAACGACTTCAGTTAAAAAAATTTTAGTTTTTACTCTGGCTCAAGTAATATTTTTACTAAGAAGACAAGAATGGAGCAAAATTAATGATTAATCGGTTTTTTGTTAAAGTTCTGCCTATTATGGAGGCTATAACTTTTCTAAAACATTGGGTTCTGATGAGATCTTTAACCAGATCGAAATACTAGTATTAACCTAGCTAATATGTTTGATTTGCTTTATTTTTGTAAATATACGGAGGTTGAGAGCTCGTTCTAAATTAAACATATATAAGATTGTTTGGAATTTTCTTTCATTTCTTTAACAATAATTTAATTTTCGTTTGAGTTTGAATTTTAACGTCTTTTTCAGACAATTGCAGTTAATACTATAATTAATATGCAATTTTATTTAATTTAATTGTGAAAGGCGTGGTGGAGAAGAATGAGTGTATTTTCTAAAAATCATAACTACATTGCAAATATTCAATTTTTTCTGAATCAGACTGCGCAGTTTCTGGTATTGAACGTTCGTCAGTGACCCTGTTTTTTTTTTTGAATTTTTGAATAATGTAATATTTGTTATGTTTTTATTTGTTCGATTGCGTCTATATGAAATTTTTCTGTGCAATCACTGACCGTGGTATAGATAAACTGATTTCTAATGCCACATGCACTCGCACTACACGTTAGACAGAGCGCTTTAGCCCTCTGAGCTATAGTTAGGTCGAGTTTTGTTGTGATTAAAACTTATTCAATACACGGTGTTTTTGTTCTTGCATACATAATCTCAGAAGTACAACTCCAACAACACAACAGTTCTATTTTTAGAAACTCACCTCACTCTAATGTCCACTGTTTTCCCATATGTTATAAGTGATGCCATATCTATATATCAATTTTCACTTCTTCAGAATTTTAATAAATTCAAAATAAAAGTGAAGTTGGCTGCAACAAGTGTCAATATATGTAAGAGCTGCCAGATAAATTTTGTAAAAAATCGTAAATTTTTAATCGATATCAAAAAAAAAAAAATTGCCAACTTTATTCTTCAAAATCCTTAAAATGATGATAAATCGTAAAATCTGGCGGATATAGTCGCATATATTTTAAGAGCTCATTACATAAAACGAATAAATGCAATGAAAAAGGACACAATAACAATTTGTTTGCTATACTAAAAATTCAAAAAGGGGAAAAATTAAAAATTTTTAAATTGTACCAAATGAGTCGCGGTAGTACCACGGTACTTTATAAGGTCAAAATGTACCAAAAAAAGTACAATTGTACCAACTTTAACATCCCTGATTTGTATAAAAACAGCTGTTGATATTTTTAAATTGAATCGTGATCAGCTGTTTACTATGCTGCTGTCGTTTCCAAAATAATAAGATTCCCGTATACAACTACAGATTCCCGTATAGTACTCTTGGCAAAAAAAAATCCATTTATATCATCAAAAAAAATTTCTGCTGAAATTAATAATGAAATTAGTGCTCCGTCAGTTTGCCGAAGACTTCTTGAAAATAATTTGCCTGGAAGAGTCGCCCGAAAGGTTCCTCTATTAAGTGCCAAAAACAAAAAAGCTCGTATTCAATTTGCTAAAAAATACCAAAACCGGTCTCTTGATGATTTCAAGAAAATTTTGTGGAGCGATGAAACTAAAATAAATTTATTTGGCTCAGATAGTCGCCGTAACGTCAGAAGACCAAAAGGTAAAGAGCTGGATGACCGGTACACAAAAAAAACGGTCAAACATGGTGGAGGTAATATTATGGTTTGGGCGCATTTTCATGGTATGGCGTAGGACCTTTACACCAGATCACTGAAATCAAGAATAAAGAAATCTACTGCGATATTTTAAAGGATGTGATGCTTCCATATGCAGAAAACCATATGCCACCAAATTGGTACTTCCAACAGGACAATGATCCTAAACACTCGTCAAAATTGGTTAAATCTTGGCTGAGTGAACACGAAGTATCCTCTTTGGAATGGCCCTCTCAGTCCCCTGATCTCAACCCGATTGAGAACTTGTGGACGGAGCTGAAGAGAAGCTTGGAGGAAAAAGTTTTTACGAATAAATCTCAACTTTGGGAAACTGTGAAAAGCAGTTGGGAAGGCATTCCCATTGAAAAATGTCGAAAATTAATAGAGTCAATGCCCAAGCGAATTCGAGCTGTGCTAGATAACAATGGTGGTCACTCTGGTTACTAAAATAGCTAAAAATAATTAGTCTTAAATATTATATTACATACTTTTAATTTAGAACTTTACTCTAATGAAAAAACCGTTAGACCTCTTACGATAATTAAAATAAGTCTATTATTTTGAGCAGCAAAAAAGTGAATTATTTCTTTTTTATGTTAATAAAGATATTAAAAAGAAAAAAATTTTGCTTTAACTTTAGTATTTAGATTGTGTATTAAAAGTAAACTAGAAATAAAATTAATTCCTTTAGCAATTTCGAAAAAATTAAAATAAAATAAAAAGGTCTATTTTTTTGATCAGCACTGTATATTAATAATCTTGTGTGGTCAAATTGCAAACAAATATGCAATAGGTAGACAGACTAAAGCGAAAGACAAAGACATGCATGTTAGGTAGATTTTTCTGTTTCCTTTTTCTTATTGCAAAAAAGGGTTGTATATGTTATATTTTGTTAGTTTTTTGTTTCGTTTCTATAATTCACTGCGGAATTTGCGTTCCTATAAAAGATAGCATCATTGACCCAACCATTGATGTAAGTAGTTCAAAGATAATTTCGTTTATGTTATATAATTATTTCTATTGTTTTTAGATATTACATTAATTCATATCGTCAATTTGGGAGTATGAACATTTTTATATTTTGTAACGTATTGTAAATTATTTTAAACAGAATCACAAAAATATGTTTTATGATTTTCAGAAAATAAATTAACTAAAGTATAATTTTTCTACAAATTTATTGAGTTTTTTTCAGTCTACTAATATTCAGCAAAAATTTTATTAATTTTTAGCAAAGGTTTTTTAATTTCTAATCTACTAAGTGTTAGCAAAACTTTTGCTGAATCTACTTATTTTGTTGCTAACATTAGCAATTTTTTTGCAAGCACCCTCCTTACTAAAATTTTGCTGACTCAGCAAAATTTTTTGCTGACTTTACTAACTTTTTTATTTGAGTGCACATGTTTGCATGTGTAAGTATAAAAAACACTAATTCTTTGGTATAGTATTTACAGGAAATGGTTTTTTTTAACAATTAAGTACTGACAGACTGACATGAACAAAAATATGTATTTACATATTTCTACAAAACTTTTTTTTTTGGGAAAAAAAAACCAAGTCCTACTGCTACAATAAGTTTGGTAATGTCCAGCATAAAATTACACTGTATGGAATATTATTTTACAAAATTTTATTTAAAACTAGATTTAATCAAAATTGTAAAATTTACAAATTTACTGGCAAACTTTTTCTATTCGATATAAATTTAATCCTCTAACCGGCAAGCCCGCCTCCAGACGGGATATTTTAAATTGGTCATAAGTGCGCCAAATAAATGATTTATAACAAGAATTTGAGCTATTTCGATAGAAACCCATATTTGATGAATTTCATATCAAAACCTATAAAAAAAGGCACATTTTGAACCCGCCCCCTCAGAATTTGATGAAATTTTGCATACAGCTACATTTTACCTAAACAAACACAAGCTCGTATTTAGAAATTGCATTTTCGAAAATTTGTGGCGTTTTTGAAAAATCACGATAACATGTACTTTCAAGCTGAGATTACTACGGAATGGCTGAACCGATTTCAAAGAGTTTGAAACCATTAGAAAGGTATTTCAATTAGCTTTCGAAAACATACACTGTAAAAATTGCACTGAAAATTTTTTTTGCCAAAAATAAAATTTAAACTGGGAAAACACTTCAAAGGCCAAGTGTTTTTTTTTCAAATAACAAAATAAAAGAAGAGCTATTTTAAAGGTACAAAAATGCTAAAACTATTACAGGAACTCAAAGCTTCCATTCTTTTATACCTTTAGATGAAACTTCACTAAAAGTTAGCAAATATTCCGAAAGACAACATTATGCGCAAAATTATATGTTAAATCTAAAAAAATTAAAATAAAAAAAGAATTTACCAAGGGTAAATCCATATTTTGGGGGTGTCTGAAAAATTTGATAATACGATTCTTGTTCTAATCTATTAGAATTACAAAAAAATCTGTATAACTTTCAAAGTATAGCTACTTTATTTTTTTTTGTCACACAATGATATCAAAATATAAGGAAGTTAACAAGAGATGCATTTACTTAAAAAAAAATTAAAAAAAGAAAAGAAAAAAGAACGCCATTTTAGTTTTTAGATATGTTGTATATATTAAATGGACACTTCTAAATTTTTTTTTTTTTGGAAAAAAAACACTTGGCCTTTGAAGTGTTTTCCCAGTTTAAAGTTTTATTTTCAGTGTAATATAAAATTTTTACAGTGTAAGTTTTCGAAAGCTAATTGAAATACCTTTCTAATGGTACCACAATCTTTGTAATCGATTCAGCCACTCCGTAGTAATCTCAGCTTGAAAGAACATGTTATCGTGATTTTTCAAAAGCTTCGATACCTTGCCACGCCCACATATTTTCAAAAATGCAATTTCTAAATATGAGGTTGAGTTTATATAGGTAAAGTGTAGCTATATGCAAAATTTCATCAAATTCTGAGGGGGTCGGGTTCAACGAATATCGGTTTTGATATGAAATTCATCATTTACAAAATATTTTGTAAAATAATTTTTTGTATGCTTTTGCACGGTTTGGAAGCAAGAAAGCATCCAATTCAAAATTTCGTAAAATTTCAAAAAGTAAATATTTTGAAATTAACTTAATTTTCAAAAATCTTGAAAACATATTTATGTTGACGGTAAACCGTTGATACTAAACACAAAGTAAGAATGAAGCTTAAACTTTTTAAAAAAAGCTTCTATTTTGGTATAAGAACATTCAGGATTCCAAAAGGATACCTGTAAAAGACAACGTTTTAACTTGAAAACATACACTGAGAGATTTATCATCGCTTCAGTAATGAATTTCTTTATAGCTGTTCAAGATTAGTTGAACATATTTTTATGCTTAATTTTTATCATTATGTATTTAAGAAGCAATTTAAAGATAATTTGTATTATTCTAATGAACAATATTTTTTTTTTTTTAAAGAGAAGCAACACTCAGGAAATTCTTCCTATTAATTAATGTGTTGCTTTCTTTGGAAAGAGGATAGTGGAGAGATGAAAGGTGGTGAAAGATGAAGGGCTTCAAACATGGCAACACTTTAATTGCGCGAGTAGATAAGTCTTAGAACAGTTGTTGCTCGCCACCTGATGTAGAGTTGGCGAATTTATTGAAGCTTTTTGTTTCATAGCCCTGATTCATTATTTTTACTTCGGTGGGGTTAAGTGCTATGGGAACACCGAAGGTGGGCGCAGCGATACATATACATAAGTGATAGAAAACTCATACATATTATTTTTCTAAATTGATGTTGTCGTCACCGGGAATCGAACCCGGAACCATCTGTGTAACAGTCCAACTCGTTAACCATTACACTACAACGCCCAATAAAAAAGGTTTTATGGTTGCATCGCTTATCGTAAACTCATAAAATAAGATTTCATCCCCTACAGGGAAAGTAAAGATAGCTTGTAGGTGGTCTAGTTTGTTTTTAAGAAATTGATGTTTAGTATTTAAGGAATTGTATTTTGAATAAAAAAGTTAGTGTCTTACAAACATTCAAAGTGGTTTTATTTTCTGTTAGCACTAAACTAAACAATATCTTTAATGGAAATTGTCAGTGGAACTCCTCCATTGCAACTTTTCATAGAATCTATGAAACAGGATTCATTAAAGTCAATGTTTATGAAATTTTTGTAGAATTAATGAAACATTTGATAAAACTAATAAATCATTCCGACAATGAAGCGTTTATAAAATTTATGAAACAATTTCATAAAATTGTTTAATGTCAAGAATTTCCTTGAGTTAATAAAATTCTTCATGAATGTCTTAAAAAGTGCATTGGAAATAAGCCAATGAATACTTTTACATAATTTTTAAAATAATTTAAGTCCAAAATTTATACAAGTTTACATTGTAATTAGTGTCCGACCGAACAGTTCTTCCAAAAAACTATATTTTGTCGGTTTTTTGATATCTAGAGGCAATGATGACAAATTTTGGTATTGGAAACATGTTTGTTGAGCCGATTTAATTCGATTTTGTGTATAAAATTTAAGAGAAAAGCCGAAGTTTAGCTTAAAAGTTTGGCCGCCGAACTATTTTCAATTTGGCCGAACTTTCTGAGGCCGAACAGTGAATTTGACACTCAAAATAGCATCTAATCAGCCCAATAAACATTTTTCCATCCGCCAAATTTGTCCATAATGCTTTAAAATACCGAATACAGACCAAATGTATTTTCTGGCCGAACTGTTCGGTCGGACACTAATTGTAATAATAAAGTACTTTATAAAATATATTGAACACTTGAGAATTAAATCTTAAAACTAAAGTTTAAAATGTATGAAAAATATTGCCAATATGAAATTTTATGTAGAAATAAAAAAAGGCTTTAAAATGACTATGAAATTATAGGTCTAAAGAAAATTTTCATTAAATTTATAAAGAAATAATTTATGAAGTAAAATGAATTTTTTTTTTATGAAACTATGAAATTTATTGAAAAAAAGTTTATGCTAAATTGCTTAATATTAATAAAATTTCATTATATCCACGATATAATAAAATTCTACATTGAATATATGAAAAAATTCTATGCAATTTATTCATTAATATTATGAAGGAAAATTATTTCAGTGTATATACGGATTTTTACAAAATTTTGCGGAAAGGTAATATTAAGTATTATTAACAAAGCCTTTAAGTTTAATCAATATATCGCTCATTTACTGCAATAACGTCATAACTCAAAAATTTTGATTTTGTAGAAAACGATTTTAAAGTTTTTAATTTACTCCCAGCTTGAAGAAAAAAATAACGGCATAATTTCCCTCAAGAGGTGAGTATACAAAATACCAATACGACTTTTTTAACACAATATAATACGTGATATAACGAATAATTCTGCGTCATTAACTCAAAAATCATGTTTTTTGAGTTGTGACGTTCTTGCAGTAAATGAGAGATATGTTTAAGTAAAGGTGCGTTTTCGCTAAATTTCGCGTTTTTCGAAAAAAGAAAACCGCCATATCTTCTTTTTTTAAAAGCACAAAAAGTGTAATATTTGAACTGTATTAATATCTTGGTAAGAGGAATAATTTATGCTTAAAGTTATTTATTTTTATAGTTTAACTTTTGAGATTTACTCTTAACCTATTTTGGTTCATATCGCCTAAAATAGGCAAGGAAAAAATTTTTTCTAGATGAACATATTGTTTATTTTTTATGCTGAACAAGTGGTAAAAATTTCATTGCAAAAAGCTTAGGCACACACACAGACAAAAAAATATGATTGAACATGATTGACTACATAAAATTATCATATTATGATCTTAACAATCATAAACATGATCCTGCCTGATCACACGAGTATTATGATCACTGAGGATGATCTTAGCATACTCTAGGATCATAATATCATTATGAGGACCATATTACATGATGATCTTAAACTTTAATAACATGCTCTTTATTTCCGCATGCAGTGCTTTGCCGCCATATAAGGAGTGGACAAAAATAGAAGGAGTTGTTGTACTTGCATGAAAACTTCTGGTTTGTTTTGTCAAAATTAGAAAAAAACAAAGTTTTTGAGAAAAAGTAAAAGCTCCAATTCTCCTTTATAACGTCTATAGTAAAATTTGGTTATTGTTTTAGGAATAAAGAAAGTATTGTTTGCTCAAATTTACATTTTGATCGCAGCAAGGACTCGTATATCTGTTATATATTTTTTACTTTAAAACGCTTTAAGTCCGTTGAAAAACATCCGGTTGTTACAAATTGTTTTTGCAATTTTGTCAATAATATAAAAAAGTATTTTTTCTTACAAAATAGTTTCCTTTTATCCTATTTTTTTTTTAAATTTTGAATAAAAGCTACACTCACGATATTTTTTCCGTAAAGACTACTGAATATTCACATTAAATTAATTGAAAATCAGTTAAAAAAGGACTACTTAGTTTTCGTTTAAAACAATTGTAATTTTTAGTTTATTTTCAACTGTTATAACATTTATTGACAAAATCGGTAAAAACAATAGATTTTTTTCGTTTATTTCAATACTCAATATAACATAACAACTTTTTGTTTTAAATAAACAATTTTAACTGAATATTTTAACTAATACCGAATGTCCGCTTTTTTGGTTAATTTTTCGAATGTTGGGAAAAGCTCACACTCACAATATGCATTACTATTCACTATTTTTAGCTTACATACAACTGCAATTAATTAATAAAACGCCAGATTTAAGTTGCTCAAAACACATTTTTTTTAATAACAAAAATACTTGAAATTCTTTAAACATAATTTTTAAACCAGTGAATGTGTCTTCAAAAAACCTTTCATTCATGATACCAAATTAGTCTATTGTTACTTTGAATAGAACGAAATAAAATGAGGTAATTTTTGACCCCGCTTAAAAACGCCTAAACGTTGGGCAGCTAAAAAAAAAAAAAAAAACACGGGTACCTTAAATTTTTATTATCTACAACATATCCGAAGTTCATTAAGATCTGCCGGTCCGGGTCGGGATACCTCCCTCGTTAGTTTTTGAAATATGAATCATTGTATGTTTTATCACAATTTACCCTAAAAGGAACACGCTGAAATAGTTTATAAAATTTTTTTTTTCCGCGAAAAAAAAAATTTGTTGAACAATGAAGTTTATAATTTTTACGCGAAATTAAGTTATTAAATTTTATAAAGTTTTTTTCCCAAGAGTCTTATCCAATTTTGTGGTTTTTGAGCATATGAGAAAAATAAAAACCGCAACATTTTTTTTCCTCAAATTTTTGATTTTTGATTTTTAAGTTTTAAATAAAAATTTGTTTCCGCCAATATTTTTTGCAGATACTTTTTTTTCCTAGAAAAGAAAACATTTTAAAATGAAGATTTTTTTTTGTTATACTAAAATATTATTCGTAAAATTTTATTGTTATATTTTATTTGTTAGACCAAAATATTATGTATAAAAATCTCTTTTTAATATAAATCATATAAAAAACTGTATTTTGTTGTACACTGTAGCGTATGATTGATGTTATTTGTATGATTTCAAATATTAAATAAATCATACGCCTGGGTAGACCTAAACGAAAATGTTTTGTATTGAACAGGGGGGTTACCGCGTAACTCGATTCGAAAAGAAAAATGTACGAATACGAACAAATTGTAACGCGTAATACGATTTTCGTACTTTTTTTCTCGAAAGTACGGGCATTTTTTCTCCCTTTTCAAACAAATAAATCCCTTTCGAAAATGCAACTTTGTATTACACTCATAAAAAAAAGTTTGTAAAGTCAGCAAAAAATTTTGCTGAGTCAGCAAAATTTTAGTCAGGAGGATGCTTGCAAAAAAGTTGCTAATGTCAGCAAAATCTTTTGCTGAAAATCAGCGAACAAAATTTGTAGATTCAGCAAAAGTTTTGCTAACACTTAGTAGATTAGAAATAAAAAAGCGTTGGTAAAAATTAATAAATTTTTTGCTGAATTTTAGTAGACTGAAAAAAACGCAAAAAATTTGTAGAAAAATTGTAATTTAGTTAATTTATTTGCTGAAAATCATAAAACATATTTTTGTGATTCTTTTAAAAATAATTTACTATAATAACGAAATATAACAATTTTAATTTTCCCACATTGACGACATGAATTAATTTAATATCTGAAATATATAGAAATAAATATATATAACATAACAAAAATTTTCTTTCAACTACTTACATCAATGGTTGTCTTAATGATGCTATGACGAAACTGCCGAAGATAATTCTAGAAACGAAACGAAAAAATAAACAAAACAAACGAAACGAAAAAAACAACCCTTTTTTTGCAACAAGAAAAAGAAACCATACAAATCTACCTAAGATGTGTGTTTTTGTCTTTCTCTTTACTCTGTCTACATGTCTGTATATGTTTTTTCATGGTTGATTTTTTTACTTGTCTTGTTAGAGTTGTACTTTTTAATATCATTTTCCTCTTCTCTACTACATCTTGACATGCCGCGACATCTGCTTATCAGCACAATTTTTTTTAGCAAAATTAATTAGTAAAACATTAGTATATTAGTAAAGCATTAGTATAAAACAGTTAAGTGCTGAATAAGTATAACAAAAATTTTAGCTGAAAACACGATTTTAGCAAAAATATTTGCTAAAAAATAGTATACCTGATTTACAAGACGTTTTACTAACTTTTCTACTAACTTATTTTTTTTGAGTGTACGAAGATGAACTGTTTTTGCGATAAAAACGTTCGAAAATTGTTCGAAAGCTATTTTGCTAGTGACATGTTAAAAAATATTAAAAATGTAAGTATTTACAGATTTAAAAAATAAAAAATGATTAACAAATAAAGAAAACTTAATAATATTGTTCATTTATACAAAAATATTTATTAAATTACCCAATAAACATGTTATATTAAATCTAATAATATTTGTGTTTTCAATATATAAAGGCAAGCTCCAAAAATAAATTTATACACTAATAAAAATAATATGAGGTAATGGTCGACTTTATGGTAAAGCATTCAGACTTGGCAAAAGGGCATCTAAAAGTCCCAGATGCTAAGAATAAATCAAATAATTTGTGGCAAAAGTTGTGTTCGGACCACCCGAATGTGATGTAAATGGCTGGAAAAAAGTGAGTTTGTGTAATGAGCGTTTTTAATAATGTATTTTTAAACATATTTTTCCAACAGGTTTGGGCCGATTACAAGACTCATGTAAAAGCTAAATGCCGCCGTAACCGAAACAGCATTTCTGGAACCAGAGGTGGTCCAAGCAGATACTGCTCTCTTACTCCATTGTCACAGCAAACGTCCAACTTGCTATCAATTGAAGAGGAATTATCGTCATCTTCATCAAACCACAAATAAACGCAAATCCATTTTTATGTTTTAAAACGAAAAAACAATTTCTTTTTTGATTTCAAATTTTGTTTGTTTTGCGATTTATTGTAATTTTGACATTTGATAATAGTGTTGCCACGTTTTCTTCAGTTTGTTCCCTCTTTATTATGAATACAACTCTGTAGTCGTTCCGAATGAATTACGCAGTACACATTTACTTTCGATTCGGAAGTTCTTTTCGAAAAATTGTGATTTTCGATTCGAGTTACGCGGTAAGCCTCCAGACAACTAATAAACTTGAATTTAAAATTTTATTAGAAATTTTCCTAATCAGTCTCTCAAGGTTATGGTTTTTAAATGCAAATAAAATATTATCGTCTCTGTTCTGGAATTAGTGAGGAATTGAAAACATAAAATTTTTCAAATTCGCAAAATTGAAAAATCGATGTTCTTGAATTCGTACGTTTTGGTGTTTTCAAAGTTTTTGTTAAAAAAAATATTTTAACGTGTAGATTTTTTGTACATACAAAATTTAAGTCGTCAATTTGCAAACATAAATGTGAATTTAAAGAAAATTTGTGATTTGGTAGAATTATTTTTTAACATGAAGCTTTTATATATTTTCTTTTATAGTTTCATGAAATAAGAATTTGCTAATAAAATAAACGGTGTTATGCATTATTAATAAAACATATGTTAAGAATATTTTTTTTTTATTAAAAGTAAAAATTTCAAATTTCTGGGTATTTTTACACATTTCATGAGTATATTTACAAGCATAACATGCATTTTTACGCAAAAATTTGGTATATTTCAACATTCATTTTAATTTTTACGCACAATCAATGTTAAACTAATTAGAGTGTAGTAAAATTAAATTAGTTAAAATATGATAACTAATTAACACGTTTTTGTATAAGGAGGCGTACGATTAATATTGATTTGAAAGTTTTTTGTCAAATAAGAATATTTTTTTTTTTATTAAAAGTAAAAATTTCAAATTTCTGGGTATTTTTACACATTTCATGAGTATTTTTACACGCATAACATGCATTTTTACGCAAAAATTTGGTATATTTCAACATTCATTTTAATTTTTACGCACAATCAATGTTAAACTAATTAGAGTGTAGTATTTTAAAATATGATAACTAATTAACACGTTTTTGTATAAGGAGGCGTACGATTAATATTGATTTTAAAGTTTTTTGTCAAATAAGAATATTTTTTTTTTTTATTAAAAGTAAAAATTCCAAATTTTTGGGTATTTTTACACATTTCATGAGTATTTTTACACATTTCAAAACATGCATTTTTACGCAAAAACTTGGTACATTTCAACATTTATTTTAATTTTTACGCACAATCAATGTTAAACTAATTAGAGTGTAGTATTTTAAAATATGTTAACTAATTAACACGTTTTTGTATAAGGAGGCGTACGATTAATATTGATTTGAAAGTTTTTTGTAAAATAAGAATATTTTTTTTTTTATTAAAAGAAAAAATTTCGAATTTTTGGGTATTTTTACACATTTCGTGAGTATATTTACACGCAAAACATGCCTTTTTACGCAAAAATTTGGTATATTTCAACATTCATTTTAATTTTTACGCACAATCAATGTTAAACTAATTAGAGTGTAGTATTTTAAAATATGTTAACTAATTAACACGTTTTTGTACAAGGAGGCGTATGATTAATATTAATTCGAAAGTTTTTTGTAAAATATTGAATTTTCCCATCCTAGAGTTAAAGTTTAGACAAGTTAAATTTAAATTTAACTTCTCTAGTTAACGAAGATTCGTTATTATTTAAAAATTTAATTTAATAGTATTAAATTCTTTTGAAAATTGTGAACAAAAAGTAAAATTTTTATTTCATTTTGTGGTTATTTGGAAATAGTGTATTTAAATATTTGTGTATATTTATATATGTAGATATCAAAAATAAATTTACAGTTTATAGTTACATTTGATATTACACTTCAATAAAACATTTATATATAAATATTTTTATTATCGGTTTGTTAACCACAACCGCTTGAAATAAAAACCAAAAAAAAAAGTAGAATGATAAGAAGAAAAAAAAAAAAATCATATTTATCAACATTTTGAACATGTATGATAAAATATTGATAAAATATCATCAAAATATGTATGAATAATAAAAAAAAATTTAAATAATTCATTGCAGCGGAAACAATTTAAAAACTGATTTTTTTTTCATAAAAATATCTACCAATATAATTGAAATTTAAATAATATTTGATCTATACAGAGATTTTTTCTCAGTATTATTTTTATTTTGTAATTAAAACCAATATTTTAAAAATATTACATTTTTATGAAAATTTATTGATTTATTATTTCATTTTTTAATTACACCGTTCAACGAAATTAGAAAAAATTGACGGAGTTGGCACCTATTATTGAAAAAAAATACTTTGGTGTAAAGTGGCAACCTTATAAAACATATGTTTTAAGTTTCAAGGCGCCACATTGCTAACTATTTTTGTTTTGGAACCATCAAAAACAAACGATTTTAGTGAATTTGTAAACATGAAAAAAATTGATTATCGTTATGTAATTCAATACTTTCATTTAAAATATCTCAGTCCAACTAATATTAAAGCCGAGCTAGATTCTCCTCTGGGGGAGTCTGCTCCATTGTTTACGACTATAAGAGTGCTTATCAATAAGTCCGAGACTTTTTGAATTAAACACAGTTTTTTTTTGCAACAAAAAAAAAATTATTTTTCAACATAATATTTTAGCTCAATACACTTAGTCCAACGTTTCTCCAATTTTTCCCTTCCAAAAAAAAAAAAAGATTTTTCGAGTTCCATAGAATAGGCATTTCTTGGCCATATGGGGTCGTTTTTTTAAATCCTTGTTAAATCGCTGCAATAATTTGACATAATTTTCGCCGTTTATTGTTTTTCCCTTTTGAAGGTAATCGATGTGGATTGTTCCACGTGCATCCCAAAAAACTCTTGCCGTCACCTTATTGGCCACTATGACGTTTATGGTCAATTGAGGGCAAATGCAGCACTCATCTTGAAGACAGCTTTCTTAAACCCAACTGATCATTTAAAATCGAAACCACACTGCCATATGAAATGCCTATGGCATCAACAATCTCACGCACTTTTACTCTTCGATCGGCCAACACCATATCGTGGATTTTTCCGACATTTTAGGATGTTCAATTGGCCGTCTAGAACGTTCAGCGTCATTTGTACTTTTGCGACCACAACGAAAGTCAGCAAACAACTTTTTTTTAATTGAAATCGTTTGTGCAGAGTCCCCATAGTATTTATCAAGCTTTTGCTAGGTTTGATTGACGGTTTTTTTTCGCAAAAAATAATTTTTAATGAGCACTCGAAATTCACTTTTTTCTATTTTTAAAAAAATGCACAAGGTTGTATGTTTTGAACAGCTGTTAAACGCAAAGTAAATGACGGAACTTGCTCACAAGTGACAGTAGTCTATTAACAGGTAGTACTTGATGGGAGCAGTGTTGCATTTCATATAACTACGAGGGAAGTTCGAAAAGTCACGGACTTATTGATCCGCCCTCGTAAAATATTGCGTGATAGAGTTTAAACGAGGACGTACGAGATGTTAATACGAACACCGTAGTGCGCGACATATTGAGGTGTCCACAACATAAATGGCTATGAAAATCCACAAAATGGTATTGATTGATCGTCGGCTGATAGTGCGTGATCTAATTGAAATGGCAGGCAAAAAGTGATATACATGGCATATTATCCGAAAATTTGGAGATGAAGAAGCTGTGCGGAAAATGGGTGCAGCGTATGCTCACAATAGAACAAATACAGCGTTGTGAAGATGCTTCAATAGAGATGGCCAATGTCAATGAATTAAAGCTCGAATTGCTTTATCAAGCACCTTATTGGCCAGATTTAGCTCCCTCGGATTAATTTCTATTTCCAAACTTGAAAAAATGGCTCGATGGTAAAAGATTTGTCAACAATGAAGAGGTGGAGTCTGAGGTTGATGGATTTTTTAAGGAGCCAGATAGTTCTTACTATATACAGGGCATCGAAACTATTGGATATCGCTAGAAAAAGTGCATTGAGTTAAAAGGAGATTGTGTTGAGAAATAAAGAAAATTTTTATCAAATTGGTTGTATTTTCTTTGTTAGGTCGGCTAATTTTGGGACCGCCCGCGTACCGTTAGTAAAATTCACCCCATGTAGAAAATCCCAACCGTACCAAAAAATAGTACTGGCAAGCCATTGCAATTTTTGTAAAATCCACCGTGTTAAAAATTACCAAAGGTACAACTAATATCGTTCTAGGAACACACCATTTTGTTTGCAAATCATTTGCTTTGCCAGTACCAGCAGCAAAATTCTTTGCCAATATTGTTTTTACAAAAATTACAACCAGTTAGAAACATTTTATTTTAAATGAAAATTATTCAAGTTCGAGGCCATACTCAATGTTTCTTTATTTCCTGAAAGTGGTCCATTAATAAATTTGAAAACAAAAACTCTATAGATTATTTGTTAGGACAATATCCTAATAAAGAACTTCAATACTTTTCACTTTCACTGCACAATTTAAAGTCGAAAAAAACAAAATTTTTATTTTTAATAAAAATTATATCAAACTTGTATAAAAGACAACGTACGGTCTTGTTTACTACTCCCCCTGTACATTTTGTTTTTAAACAAATGTACAAATAAAAAAAAAAAAAAAAACATGTATTGAATATCTACCAATAGTAGACCTTACACACAAAAACAGGTTTTCAAATTATTTTTTGATCAATGGTGATAATCTTTAACTTCGAGCTCATATATTAGTTCTCATTTAGTGAGAAAACTAGTTTATATGAATGCTTGATGTTTTGCATGGGATTGTTACCTCTTTTAAAACGAGTTCTGCTGATGGGAACCTAGAAAATTCCCGAAATAGACCTACCAAAACATTCCTGAAAATGGTCAATTAATAAATTTGAAAACAAAAACTCTACAGATTATTTGTTAGGACAATATCATAATAAAGAAATATGGAATATGGCCTCGACCTTGAATAATTTTTATTTTTATGCACAATTAAAAGTCGAAAAAAAGATAATTTTTATTTTTAATAAAAATTATATCAAACATTTTATTTTATTATATTTCACACATTTAAATATGATGCATAAGACTACCCAGCAAAATTTTTTAGAACAGATAACCTCTGAACCTGTTCTGGAACAACTTCTTTTTCAACCGGTTATACGGAACCGGTTCTAGAACAGGTTCCTGGGAGTCGAAGTGTGAGGTGTCACTGTCCCAGAACCAGTTATATAACTGGTTCTAGAACCAGTTCTAAAGCAACCTGTTCTAGTTTGGAGGTAAAGAACCTATTGCAAATAGGACAAACTCCATATAAAAAGAATCGGTTGTGGAACAGAAATTAGTACCTGTTATAATACAGTATAAGTTGTTCTGCAACCAGTTATTTGGATTTTACTTTTTTACTTTGTAAGACCGATCTGTATTGCTGCTTTTTAACTGTGTTTAATTATACATATTTCTCAATATGAATTTAATTAAAGCTATTTTAAAAACACCAAATTTTTTGAATTACCAACGTTATGCCAAAGGTGCCAAGTTTGCTCAAAGCAACGGATAATACTGTCTAGATTGTTAATCCCACGTTCTACCAACGCATAACCCCCGTGCTTAACATAAAATTGTTTTATATATTTTTATGCCTTAAAAGTATGGAGATTGTGACAAATCCTACACTATGGATATCAGCAAATGTAGTCAAAAACAAATGAAATTTCACTTAAAGAAAGGACGACTAACATTTCATTAAATTCAACTAACGTTTAACATTTGCTTTTACTGTTCAAAAAATTACTAACAATTGTAGTTAAAATGAACAACATATCGCACACCCAGTTCAAAAGTGACTCAACTCAAAATTTTAATTTTTCGGTTTTATATGCTTAAACTACGCAGAATATAGTTGTTTATCTATAAAAAATATCAGTGTATTTTGTTGTTGTTAACTATTGCTAAAAAAAAACAGGTTTGTCTTTTTTTATGTTTCAATTGGTATGAAGTTGCAAATATTTTTTTCCGATTTCTGAAAAAATAAAAAATTTGAGTTGAGTCACTTTTGTACTAGGTGTGCGATATGTTAGTAAAAAATAAACAAACATTTATTTATTTTATTTTTTTAAATAACAAAAAACGACTAAAAATTGTATGTAAAATCATAAAACAGTCATTTGGTGTGGTTTGTTTTTTTTTTTTAATGAACTAAAAGGTTAGTAAATTTGTTTTACAAATGACTGACATTTACATTAAAAATAAAGAAACTGAATAACAACCCAAACAACTACATTTTTTAAAACAGAAGTTCACTGAGTGTACCTTATCCTATCCTACCTACCTATCCTTGTACACAACATTTTTTTTTTTTTATTTTTTATTTTATTTTGAGTCTATGGAATTACATCCTTACAGACTATAATATTAAATAATAAAAAAGTATAATAATAATAATAAATTTAATTCTGAGTATTTAAAACCAAAATTATATTACGCTTCATAAGACTAATGTTGGCAGAATAATCAAAAAAATCGTACATATCAATAAATTGCAGACATAGTCTTCTATAAGGATCGGTATTAGCGTAGTTCGTTTGTACAGCTTGAAGGTATATTGGATTATAATTACGAGTCGGTCGTTGGGGAACGTTAAAGTTGATATTGCCCAGCAGAAAGTCAGAGGTAGTATTTCCCTTAAGCAGATTGGCTAAGAATACAACATTAAGCATTATTCTACGGCTTTTAAGTGTTGGCAGTTTAATTATTGATAATCTAATGGAGTATGACGGAAGATCTTCAACACGATTAGGAAAAGAACTCCTTAAGCAAAACAGAAGAAATTGTTTTTGAATAGATTCAATGCGGCTGTTGTAAATTTCAGCGTCAGGATCCCAGATAATTGATCCGTATTCCATAATTGGTCTAACTAGAGATGTATATAATTGTTTTGTTATATTTGGATCAACAAACTCTTTCGCCCATCGTTTAATAAAACCAAGCACGCCACGAGCTTTATTTGTCATCATAGTAATATGTTTTATAAAGTTAAGTTTCGGATCAACTAAAATACCAAGATCTAAGAATTCATTTACTGATTCCAAAATATAGCCACCTAAGAAATACAAGCAGGGCGAGTAACATTTCCTTGCGAAACGCATATGATTACATTTTTTTAGATTTAATTCCATAAGGTTATGATTACACCACATGTAGAAACTATCCAAGTCCCGCTGTAACAAGATTCTTGTCGAAGGTGATTTAAATGTAAGAAAGATTTTAACGTCATCAGCATACATCAAAATGTTGCAATATTTTATTGCCAGAGGAAGATCATTTATGAAAAGAGTGAATAATATCGGACCCAAATGGCTACCTTGTGGTACACCTGAGGTCACAGTAATGATTTTAGATGTGGTGTTATTGAAACAAACTCGTTGTTTACGGAGTGTTAGATATGATTCAATCCAATTTAGAGTATTATGTGTGAAGCCCATTAAATATAATTTTCTTATAAGTAGATCGTGGTTTACTTTATCAAAGGCTTTGCTGAAGTCAGTATAAATAACATCAGTTAGCTGACGGTTGGAAAATCCACGATTAACCAAAGTAGTAAGTTGTAGAAGATTTGTAATTGCTGAGCAACCTTTCCTGAAACCGTGCTGATGAGGTGATAAAATAGATGAAACTTGGTGACTGAGAAAATCAGTTAGACAATTTTCAAAAAGTTTAGGTATAGCACTTAATTTAGCTATTCCCCTATAGTTGATTACATTGGATTTGTTTCCAGATTTAAAAAGAGGGATTAAAAACGATTCCTTCCAAAATTGAGGAAAGTATCCATACTTTATCGATGCATTAAACATAATCGTTAATGGAGAAGCTAATGCATGAAAACAATTTTTTAAGATACAGCTTGGAACACCATCTGGACCACTGAGAAACGATGATTTTAGATTCTCCATATAATTTTTAACTTGGGAGGTATTTATTAAAGGGAACAATATGGGTTGGTTTTCCACAAAAGGGTACGGGTATATTTTGGATTTGTCATAATAAATGTCAGCATATGTTGTGGTAAAAAATTCAGCAAATAGATTACTTATCAATGAGTCATCACTGCATTCAGTATCTAAATATCTCATAAACTTTGGATAGCCATTTGATTTTCTTTTAGAATTGACGAATTTATAAAAAGCCTTTGGGTCATATTTGAAGTTGCGCTTCATTTTATCCAAATAATTTGTATACAATTTCGTATTGAGTAAATTGTACTCAGCACGAGCAACAGAATATTTACCATGATCAACAAGAGATCCTGATTTTTTGTAATTTTTATAATGTTTGTTTTTTACATTTTTAAGCCTTGACAATTGTTTTGAGCCCCAGGGAGGGCCAGTATGTTCAAGCACACAGGCTTTCGGGACACATTCATCAAAATAATCCATTATAGTTTTGTAAAACATATTAACCATTGTATCAATTGCTAAAGGGGTTCCATTTGTTATTGTTAAAAGTTCTAGCCAGAACACATTTTTAAAAACATTTAAAAAATTTGATAATGCAATCAGGTATTCGTGAATATTTCAAACACCGGAGCTAATATTAGAATTTGGTGTTCACATTCATGATCTATGTCCTAAAATCTATCAGAATTGATAAGTCGCATGTGCGATGCATTTTTAGTGTTTAACTGTGTATATATTTATTTATTTAACATGCATGTTAAAGCATTTGATTTAATTAATTCTTTTTTTTTTTTTTTTAACAATCTAATTTGTTTAGTCTGGTAAGTTTTGTTTATTGTGTACATTTTTTAGATACTTCATAAAGTTTATGACCTGTAAAATATATTGCTAAATATTATTTGTTAGACCTAAATATTATTCATAAAAATCTCTTTTTAATATATTAATAATATAAATCATATAAAAAACTGTATTGTGTTGTACACTGTAGCGTATGATTGATGTTATTTGTATGAATTCAAATATTAAATAAATCATACGCCTGGGTGGACCTAAACGAAAATGTATTTGTATTGAACAGAAAACTAATGAACTTGAATTTAAAATTTTATTAGAAGTTTTCCTAATCAGGCTTTCAAGGTTAAAGTTTTCAAATGCAAATAAAATATTATCGTCTCTGTTCTAGAATTAGTGAGGAATTGAAAACGAAAAATTTTTCAAATTCGTAAAATTGAAAAATCGATGTTCTTGAGTACGTACGTTTTGACGTTTTCAAAGTTTTTGTTAAAAAAAAATATTTTAGTTGTCAAAACGTGTAGATTTTTTGTACATACAAAATTTAAGTCGTCAATTTGCAAAAACAAATGTGAATTTAAAGAAAATTTGTGATTTGGTAGAATTAGTTTTTAACATAGAATTAAAGCAAAATAATTGCAACTAATATAAAGAAAAATTAACCATAACCAAATACATAGAAGTATATTTTTTAACACCAGAAAGGTTATTATTTGAAAAAGGGGCATTTTAAATAACTGTCAGAAATTTATGTGTTACGAGGGCGAATCAATAAGTCCTTGACTTTTCGAACTTCCCTAGTAGTTATATGAAATGCAACACTGCTCCCATCAAGTACTACCTGTTAATAGCTTACTGTAAAATTTTGAGCAAGTTCCCTCATTTACTTTGCGTTTAACAGCTGTGCAAAACATCCAACCTCGTGGATTTTTTTAAAAATGGAAAAAGTGAATTTCGAGTGCTCATTGAACTTAATTTTTTGCAAAAAAAGCCCGTCAATCTAATCAAGGAAAATCTTGATAAATATAATGCGGACTCTACACCATCGATTTCAATGGTAAAAAAGTGGTTTACTGACTTTGGTCGCACAAGTACAAGTGGCGCTGAACGTTCTAGACGGCCAATTGAGGTCAATACACCCTAAAATGTCGAAAAAATCCACGTTATGGTGTTGGCCGATCGAAGAGTAAAAGTGCATGAGATTGTTGATGCCATAGGCATTTCCTATGGCAGTGTGGTTTCGATTTTAAATGATCAGTTGTGTTTAAGAAAGCTGCCTGCAAGATGGGTGTCGCGTTTGCTCTCATTTGACCATAAACGTAATCGTGGCCAATAAGGTGATGGTAACAGTTTTTTGGGATGCACGCGGAATAATCCACATCGATTACCTTCAAAAGGGAAAAACAATAAACGAAGAATATAATGCCAACTTATTGTACCGATTTAACGAGGATTAAAAAAAAAACGACCTCATATGGCCAAAAAATCCTGTTTTTTGGAAGGGATACAAAAATTGTAGAAACGTTGGACTAAGTGTATTGAACTAAAAGAAGGTTATGTTGAAAAATAATTTTTTTTTTTGCAAAAAAAACTGTTTTTCATTGAAAAAGTCACGGACTTATTGAGCCGACCTCGTATTTCCAAAATAAAATTTAATATTTTAAATGTTTTCTAAAACACCTTTTTTATTGTTGAAAAATGTTAAAACTTTAAATATTTTTTTTGAAATCAATAAAAATAATTCTAAATTGTATGAACCAAGTGTTGTTGTCTTCAAACAAATTATATTTAATAAGAAAAAAGCACATACTAATTATTTTCGCCCGCTAACAATTTGGCTATTCCCGTAAAAAATAGTGAAAGTGAATTCAAGAACACCAAGACATTTGAATTAGTTTTATTTTTTGCTGAATGGGATTCCAGAACAGAGACATATTTTATTTTTCTATACGACGTTTCGTTGGGATTATTCCAAAAATTATTTTTAAAAAGAGGACTGATGATTGCTTTAGTAAGCATGAAAATCTATTAGCGTTAACCATTCCAGCAGAAAAAAGGAAGCAGTAAAAACCGTTTTTTGCATCCTTCCTGCTACTCCTACTGCTTCGTAAGATGCATAGTTTCTTAAAGAGCAGAATTGAAAGGCCAAATTTCACTGATTGTGTACATCGCTTTTTGTTGTGATTTCCAAAAAGTAATGAAATAAGTAATTACTGTTTTAGCGAATTTTGATTAAAAAAATATTGCTCGAACGATAATTTAAATAGGGGAAGGTGCAATACTTTGGGACTAGTTATATTTTAGCTTCTAAAAAGCACCCACCTCTATTTTTATTTTGATTTGATAGATCCATTCCAAAGAGTGGTTAGTCTGCTGTAGCTTCCTTACCCAAAAGAACACAATTAAATTTTTCGTTAGTTGGATTTTTTGACAAATTTTTTTCTAACAAATTTTTCATAAATTTTTGTTGGTTTTTTCCTATTTCAATTAAAGTTTTAATAGTGTATATACTAAAAATTTGTTTGAAATTAAAAACAATATTCAATTACATTTTTAATAGATATGATTAGAATCTTAATTGAAAATAAATCAATTAAATAGTTTCAAATTATTTTAATTGATATTACAATTTTCTTAACTATACCAAATTCAATTAAATTTTTAATTGAATTGACAAATATTTTAATTGCAACTCGTTTTTACTTTTTTCTCTGAGGTTGTTTTTTGTAAATATTTGATTGACTTTTTTAAATTATATTAATATTTTTTTACTTACATAAATTTTTTGTATAAAAATAATGCAAATGATGGACGTACCTGAAAAGAAAAACAGAAAAATTAAACATTTATATAAATTGAAGAAAGATTTTGTAAAATGAAAATGAAAATTATTATTCTTTCCTAACTACGTAATCGCCATCTATCGAATATACAAAAAATATATCATAGATATGGCATCACTTACAACATATGGGAAAACAGTGGACATTAGAGTGAGGTAAGTTTCTAAAAATAGAACTATTGTGTTGTTGGAGTTGTACTTCTGAGATTATGTATGCAAGAACAAAAACGCCGTGTATTGAATAAAACTATTTTTAATCACAACAAAACTCGACCTGACGATAGCTCAGAGGGCTAAAGCGCTCTGTCTTACGTGCAGTGCGAGTGCATGTGGCATTATAAATCAGTTTATCTATACCACGGTCAGTGATTGCACAGAAAATTTCATATAGACGCAATCGAACAAATAAAAACATAACAAATATTACATTATTCAAAAATTCAAAAAAACAGGGTCACTGACGAAGGTTCAATACCAGAGACTGCGCAGTCTGATTCAGAAAAAATTGAAAATTTGCAATGTAGTTATGACTTTTAGAAAATACACTCATTCTTCTCTTATTCAAGTTTGAGGCCATACTCTATATTTCTTTATTAGGATATTGTCCTAACAAATAATCTATAGAGTTTTTTGTTTTCAAATTTATTATTTGACCCTTTCAGGAATGTGTTGATAGATCTATTTCGGGAATTTTGTAAAATGTTTTATCTACTTTTGCCCACTAAACTCACGCTTAGCTTGTAACTTAATAATAAAAACAAAACATATTTCAATAAATTCCATGGATAAATTTCAAAGTTATTACAAATTATGTGAGAAAAATTTTAAAATTCTATAAAACTGGACACTAGACCGTACCAGACAAAAAAATCGACGTCACCTTCGAATCTGAATTATGATGGCAAAGCACCCAGCAACATTTTTTAAAACAGATTCAATTTGAACCTGTTATAGAACAGCTTCTTTTACCACAAGTTACATGGAACCGGTTCTAGAACAGGTTCTTGGCAGTTAATATGTAAGGTTTCACTGTACCAGAACCAGTTCTATAACTGGTTCTTAAACACGTTCTAAAGCAACTCGTTCTAGTTTGGAGGTAAAGAACCTTTTGCAATTAGAATAAAAGTATCGGTTGTAATACTTAAATTAGAACCTGTTATAATACAGTATAAGTTGTTCTGTTATTTGGATTTTACTATTTTACTGGTCAGTTTGGATTTTTTTTTTTGCCGAACGAAAGGTTCGCCTTAGAGCAAAACATTCGCCTCCTCGAGACAAAAACATCGATAGTTCCGACTTTAAATGCCGAAGATATAACGAACAATTTAAAAAGACGTTCGGAAAAAAATTTCGAAATTGCATACCAAAAATACTTTATATTTAAAGGTGTACGGCACACTTTTTTTTTGCCTGTAAGGTGGTCAAGTGGACACCTGCGTATAGTAAGAAAGTTATCTAAAAGAGTCGCTCTTCGTTATTAAAATGTTTCACTGTATTAGACAAATTTGCTTAACATGTCTACTTTCCATACGCATTTTTATTTTTTTTAATCTCTTTGACAATTAGCAAGTTTTAAACAATTTTCCAATAAAGGATGTTTTTTAAGCCCGATAGAATTTGAAATTGTAAATAAATTAAATTTTCCAGCCAGCAAAACTTAGATACTTTTTTGAGGGTTCCTATGCTATGAGTCAAAAATGTATCAAATAGAACACATATTTTGAAATTTCAAAATTTTATTGCCTAAAATTACTAATTCTTTGGACTAAAATATGAGCCTTTCAAAAATAATCATTAAAGACACAACAATTTAAAGAAATTTATTTAATCCAAAAAATGGTTCAGAACTGACTAAGAAATGTAATTGAATTTGAATATTTTGTGAATAATTCAAAAAAGGCTTCAAAAAAAGATTGTTTTCTGAGCCTATAGATTTTTTTTTATTTATACACACAGAGAAATAAAGTGCCAACAGAATTGAAAAGTGTATTTAAATTGTAACAACTTATAAATTCAGTTAGTACAACGATATTTACATTAGATTTCTGAATATTTTGGGTGTTGCAACTAAAATTCAGTTAAATTAACCGAACTTTGTTGGGAAAACGAATGTTAAGTTGTGCCAACCGTCCGAAATTCGAATGAATTTGAGTCGTAGTAACGGAATTTCAGTTGGCAAATAGCTAAATTTTTCTCTGTGTGTAGTTTCTGAGTCATTTTTTTTTATCAAAATGGAAGGCTCTTTTGGATAAACCACTTTTATACAAATATTTGAAATTTTAATAATAAGTTTTTAAGCCTTTTCTGACTCATTTTAGAGATTGAAGAATCTCCACACACAGAGAAAAATTTAGCTATTTGCCAACTTTAATTCGGTTATTATGACTCAAATTCAGTTATTACGAATTATAGACGGTTAGCACAACTTAACATTAGTTCTCACATCAAAATGAGGTTAATTGGACTGAATTTTAGTTGCAACACATAAAATATTTCGAAATCGAATGTAAATATCGTTGTACTAACTGAATTTATAAGTTGTTACCCTTAATATACACTTTTAAATTCGGTTGGCACTTTATTTCTCTGTGTGCAAAATTATAAACACTATTAATTTAAATCAGACTAGATTAGTTTCTGCCTTTTTTCATGGTCAGGCGTCATTTTCCATTTATTTATTTTTTAATAGGAATATCAATACATGTCATTAACATTTGAAAACGATTTCGGGCATATGGCCACCGCCAATTTTGGGCCGCTTTTTCGAGCACTGCTGGGCGCATGTCACGAATAACACGAACAATGTTGGCCTCCACGGCGTCAATATCAGCATAAACCAGTGACTTCACGTAGCGCTACAGGAAATAATCGAGACGTGTCAAATCGCACGAACTTGGAGGTCCATTTCTCTAAATAAACTTATCGCCACATTTTGATTTCAATAAGTCGTTGGTTGCCGGCGCCGTATGGCACGTAACGACATCCTGTTGAAACCACATCTCGCCCACATGAATGTCCTCAATATTTTCAACAATATTTTCAAATTCGGAAACGATCTCCATTGACCGTAAATTTTTGAAGAAATAAGGTCCAAACGGTGCATTTTTCTGGAATGTAATGGAGTCTGTAGGGTCTCTTGTGGATTGCTCTCACTCAAATTTTGGGCCGCTTTTTCGAGCATTGCTGGCCGCTTGTCACGAATAACACGAACAATGTTGGCCTCCACGGCGTCAATATCAACATAAACCAGTGACTTCAGGTAGCGCTACAGGAAATAATCGAGAGGTGTCAAATCGCACGACCTTGTAGGTCCATTTCTCGAAATAAACTTATCGCTACATTTTGATTTCAATAAGTCGATGGTTGCCGTCGCCGTATGGCACTCAACGCCATCCTGTTGAAACTACATCTCGCCCAGATGAATGTCCTCAATATTTTCAACAATATTTTCGAATTCGGAAACGATCTTCATTGTTACGGTCAATTTCCGGCTAAATTTTTGAAGAAATAAGGTCCGATGATGCAACCAGCATGTGAATCGAACCAAATGGTGCATTTTTCTGGAATGTAATGAAGTCTGTATGGTCTCTTGTGGATTACTCTCAATCCATATGCGTCGTTAAGCCAAAACGAGACTCATCGCTGAACACAATTAGTCGTCTATAAGTTGCTCGAATCGATGACTGTCTTTCAAAGTAAATTTGGATAATTTTGTAGCGTTGTTCAGGAAACTTCTGCTTTAAAAATATGTAGTTGTTTGAATTGTAATACAGTTTCTTTATTTTTAATGTAAATGTCAGTCATTTGTAAAACAAATTTAGTTGTTTACTAACCTTGTAGTTCATTTAAAAAAAAACAAACCACACTAAACGACTGTTTTATGATTTTAAATTAAATTTTTACAGTCGTTTTTTGTTATTTAAAAAAATAAAAAAAATTAATGTTTGTTTATTTTTTACTAATATATGTGGTTCATTTTTACTACAATTGCTAGTAATTTTTTGAACAGTAAAAATAAATGACAAATGTTAGTTGAATGAAATGTTAGTCGTCCTTACTTCAAGTGAAATTTCATTTGTTTTTGACTACAGTTGCAGTCGTCTTTACCTACATAATATCTTTAGTGTATTCATATGAAAGTTCGTTTGACAGCTAACCCTTTCGTAAGTTCAATCGGACTTAAAAAAACCCATTTACTACTACCAAATTAATATTAATCATTCGCTTAGTATAACTATTGGTAGTAAATTAAGTTTAAGTTTTATATTTATATCTTTAAATGGAAAAATATTTAAAAACTTTATAATTTATGGGATTATGCATTTCAATAAATTATACTCATATAGAGTTTAAGCTTTTATTAAAAAAATCCCATACATTTTATACATAAATTATACAAAAAAAACTTATTCTTTTATACACAAATATATATATTTTTTTTTATAATTTAATAATTATTATAAATACATTTTCATCATGTGTTCATAAATATAAACATAAATTAAAAAAAATACAAATAAATGTTAATGTCCAAAAGTTTGTATATTAAATAAATGATAATAGTATATGGTCACATATATGATATGTGAATTATGATTATTTTTATATATGGGCATTTCCATAATCACATACGTTACAGTAGTAGGTTTAAATAAGTTAAACAACAAGAAAAAACATAATTTTCTTCTTCTTCACATTTTTGCGTAGAACGTAAGAAACTCTATCGAACTTCAGAGTCCTCAACTAAAATCAATTAAAGAGGGTGGCGTAATGTGACAAAAATAAAAATTATTTTTTTTTCTTCAACAAGAAAGCTAAACATTTTTGTACATGATGTGGAATACTTAAAGTTTGTTCTAGTTAAAGTATGCTAAATGAATGAAACTTTTTTTGATTTTATTGTACAACCTATAGTGTGAAAAGTGACGTTACGTAGCGTGATGCGACATAACTTTCCTATAAATATATTTTACAAAAATAAAAAATATTACAAATTTTATGTGGTGATTTTATTTCACAGAATTTTTAAATTAAATTTTTGAAAACGATTAAAGTAAATTAATTCATTTACACAGGCCAACAAGTTTTCCAACCCTAATACGAGAGTATACTTTTCAAAAGGTTTGATGAGCGCTGAATTCGACGACATAAAAAGTTTTGTGAATAAAGCTCAATTCACAATGTTATAACATTCTGAATATAGAGAATAACTGAATTTTTTAGATCTTTAGATTAAGATATATCGGTAATTTAAAATGATAGAGAAATTCTAAGGTCAGATTCGGATTCAGTGTATATCAAAACTATTGAAAAGTATTATCTAGTCCATGCACGGCTCCAGCAATTAATATATAGGACAATTTCATACGCCATTCATGCATTTATTGTTTTTTGCACGCTGCGGTGTATGACATTTCCCTGTATAATAATTGCTGAAGCCGCGAATGCTCTAGTCACAGGGTCTTAAAGTTTTCAGATTTTGATAGTCTGTGTTTTTAGTGAAATATATGAATATATATATATATTTTTTTTGAGTTAAGGGGGTCTATTTTTAATTTTACTCTTTACCATCGTGCGTTTCCCATCCTTCTTTTAGTTGAGCAAAAAAGATGGCATAAAAAATATAATTTTAAGTATCTACACGCGACGGACGTGACCAGGTTTGAATTTTTATAAAAAATTTACTCTACTTGACATGTCCTCGTTTTTTTAAATTAAATTTGTCACATCATAAATTTGATTTAAAGTAAAAGTTTTAAACATTGGCTACCAGCAAAGCAGAAGCAATGAGCATAAATGTTGGTTTGCGGTGACGAACGTGACATTAGAATATCAATGAAAGCAAATCAAAAATTTACCTTTCACTGATATTAATTTACACCTATTACATTTTTTTGCACTTAACTGTTGTTGTAACAATTATTTTGTCATTGCTCTAGAAGAAGTATTTAAAAGAAAATGTTACTGCAAATTAAAAAAGTTGCCCAAAAAAATTAACACAACTTTACAGTCCGCTTAAGCATCAAGGCAACTAAGATACGCTTTGGACTTTTTCATTAAATAAAATTTAAATAATTTTCTTTAATAATACAAGTCAGAAGGAATTATTTGGCCACTTTAAATTATTAGGTCACGATTGACCATTCTGTGGAAACGCCCATATGCATATATAATATGATTATTTTTATATATATCATAGATTTTTATGAATTTGTTGTCGTTCAAGCATTCAGTACACATTTCGTTTATTAAATACAATACGGATATAGTGCCATAATTTCACAGGGCTGGGCCAAATAAAAAAAGATAAAGTTAGTGATGTTGGAAATTTTTTTTTAACTTAAAGAAGTTTTCTTTGGAAATTTATTAACAATTTTTAAGCCTTTGTCCTAAATTATACTCCATTGTATAAGTTTTATAACAATTATTAATAAATTTGTTAGGAAATCTAAGGAAAATTGCTGAAATCTTAAGTTTTATATTGTAGTTATGGTGACGTATGAGTAATATATTTTTTTTTATTTTTTGATTAATTAAAAATCATATAATTAAAAATTATATACTATTACCCTAAACGAGCACTAGCTACTATTGCCTGCTGCACGTTGTAGCGAAAACAGACCAGTGCCTCTGGTGGGAATCGAACCCACGACCCCCGCACTGATAAACCAGCACGCTACCAACTAGCCTACCGGGGCGCACGCATGAGTAATATTAATTAGTAGGTTACTACGGATAATCGTTAATAACTTTTTTGCCCTTAAAAGTATTTTAAAATTTCAAAAGCCATTTGTAAGCTAAGATTATAAGCTAAATAGAACTGTATCATAATATTTTTATTTTATAAGTTTGATATAATTTTTATTAAAAATAAAAATTATGTTTTTTTCGACCTTTAATTGTGCAATGAAAATTATTCAAGTTCGAGGCCATACTCTATATTTCTTTATTAGAATATTGTCCTAACAAATAATCTATAGAGTTTTTTGTTTTCAAATTTATTATTTGACCCTTTCAGGAATGTGTTGATAGATCTATTTCGGGAATTTTCTAGGTTCCCGTCATCAGAACACGTTTTGAAAGCGGTAACAATTATATCAAACTTGTATAAAAGACAAAGTACCGTCTAGTTTACTCTAGTTTATAAACTAAACAAAATATAAAAAGGAGAGAAAAACAAAAAACGTGTATTGAATATCCACCAGAGGTGGACCTTACATATAACAAACAAGTTTTCAATTTATTTTTTGATCAATGGTTATAATCTTTAACTTCAAGCTCATATATTAGTTCTCATGTAGTGAGTAAACTAGTTTATATGAATGTTTGATGTTTAGCATGGGATTGTCACCGCTTTCGAAACGTGTTCTGATGATGGGAACCTAGAAAATTCCCGAAATAGATCTATCAACACATTCCTGAAAGGGTCGAATAATAAATTTGAAAACAAAAGACTCTATACATAATTTGTTAGGACAATATCCTAATAAAGAAATATAGAGTATGGCCTCGAACTTGAATAATTTTCATTTTCATTTTTATTTTATTTTTTAATTCAGTCTACAGACATCAAACATTACAAATGGACCAAAAATATTTGTTTTTTCTAATGTAGTTGAATCTTGTTTTTGTAAGTTTTTTTGTCCAACCCCTGTTTCTATAAAAAATTATATGTTAACAGACTGTGAATTTTGTTTATGTATTTGCGAATATGAAAAGCGTTTATAGTTTAAACAAAAAATTCATTTTACCCTATAAGTTTTCAACGACAATATTTTAACTCATAAAGTTTTTTTGATATAAATTTTTGATTTTATTTTGCCTTTGCTGAGTGATTTATGTGCAGAGTGTGGAAATATTAAAATAAATATTGATTTATTAAAGTATTAAAATATTCATAATTCAGCTTTTATGTATTCAATTTAAAGCTATTCACATTTTCAGCTAATCAATTGGTTAATTTAAGTGTAGTTTTAAATTCAATATGCTGTTTGTCGTATTAAAATAGTTTAGATAAAAGTATTGAAAACTAATATTTTTAAAATGACAACAATTAACACTTTTAAAACATATTATTTGAAAAGTTTTAGTTTTTGTTATAAAAATAAATTGTGGGAAACAAAAAACCAATTTTTTTTAACATAGAAATTTAATGTTTGAAGTTGATTTTGTGTTATATGTTTAAGGGTCATTTGTTTTATACATTTTAAAAATTGTTGTCTATGATGCTAGTTTTTAAAAAGTTCTAAATTTTTTATCATAACTGAAACACAAAACAAGTTATGAACAATTTTTTTCTTTAAGCCATGAATTAATATTAATCATACGTCTAGTAGACTTATTAATTAAAAATCATAATTTAAGCGAATTTTAAAAAAACTTTTTGCATAATTTTAAAATAAATTAAAATTGCTTAATTTAATTAAATTTGTTATAAAAAATTGTGGATATTTATTAAATATTTTCCAAAGAACGAATGATTAAACTCAATTTTTTAGATTTTTTGTTTTATCAAAACTATTACACGCTTGAAGAGTAATCTGAAAAAAAAAATTTAAACTTTAGTTATAAATAGATTTGTAAATCAAATATCGATAAACAAGTATGCAAACAAGTAAAACAATTGTTTTTTATTTCGAATTTTGTTTGCAAATCAGGGAAAACAATTGTTATTCATTTTTTTTCGTTTTAGAAATTCAAATTCTCGTTTACTTTAGCATACATGTAATACAGAAAACGTGTTCAAAAGTTGTATAAAACGTAAATATGAAACTATAAAAGGGAAAAGAATACTTAATACTAAGTATACATGTATGTATAGAAAAACAAATACAAACATATAATAGAATGAGAGCTTGCGAAAAAAGGAAATTTAAAATTTTTTCAAATAACTTAAGGCATAAATCTGATTTCTTTTTACATATTATTTTTGCGTTTTCTTTGAACCATGTGATGAATATAAAAATTATATAAAATTAAATATTTAAAAGAATTTTCATTATAAAAAAATTTAAATTTCATGTTTTACATTGTAATTTGAAAGTTATAGAAGTTCACGATTTTTAGTAAGTAAATTGTGTTTAAAGTATTGAAATTTAGATATTGTAAGATTTTGATATTTTGATATTTTGATATTTTGATATTTTGATATTTTGATATTTGATATTTTGATATTTTGATATTTTGATATTTTGATTATTTTGATATTTTGAATATTTTGATTATTTTGATATTTTGATATTTTGATATTTGAATTTTGATATTTTGATATTTTGATATTTTGATATTTGATATTTTGATATTTTGATTTTTGATCTTTTGATATTGTGATATTTGATTATTTTGATATTTTTGATTTTATTTTGCTATTTGATATTTTGATATTTTGATATTTTGATATTTTGATATTTTGATATTTTGATATTTTGATTATTTTGATATTTTGATATTTTTTGATTATTTTGATAATTCTGATTTATTTTGATATTTTGATATTTTGATATTTTGATTATTTTGATTATTTTGAATATTTTTTGATATTTTGATAATTTTGATTATTTTGATATTTTGACTTTATGATTGATATTTTGATTATTTTGATATTTGCTATTTTTGATATTTTCGATATTTTGATATTTTGATATATATATTTTGATATTTTGATATTTTGATATTTTGATATTTTGATATTTTGATATTTTGATATTTTGATATGTTTGATATTTTGATTATTTTGATATTTTGATATTTTGATATTTTGATATTTTGATATTTGATATTTTGATATTTTGATATTTTGATATTTTTGATATTTTGATATTTTGATATTTTGATATTTTGATATTTTGATATTTTGATATTTTGATATTTTGATATTTTGATATTTTGATATTTTGATATTTTGATATTTGATATTTTGATTATTTTGATATTTTGATATTTTGATATTTTGATATTTTGATATTTTGATATTTTGATATTTTGATATTTTGATATTTTGATATTTTGATATTTTGCTATTTTGATATTTTTGATATTTATATTTTGATATTTTGATATTTTGATATTTTGATATTTTGATATTTTGATATTTTGATATTTTGATATTTTGATATTTTGATATTTTGATATTTTGATATTTTGATATTTGATATTTGATTTTTGATATTTTGATATTTGATATTTTGACTATTTGATATTTGATATTTGATTTGATATTTTGATTATTTTGATATTTTGATATTTTGATATTTTGATATTTTGATATTTTGATATTTTGATATTTTGATATTTTGATATTTGATATTTTGATATTTTGATATTTTGATATTTTGATATTTGATATTTTGATATTTTGATATTTTGATATTTTGATATTTTTGATATATTTGATATTTTGATATTTTGATATTTTGCTATTTTGATATTTTGATATTTTGATATTTTGATATTTTGATATTTTGATATTTTGATATTTGATATTATTTGATATTTGATATTTTTGATATTTTGAATTTGATATTTTGATATTTTGATATTTTGCTATTTTGATATTTTGAATATTTTGATATTTTGATTATTTTGATATTTTGATATTTTTGATATTTTGACTATTTGATATTTGATATTTTGATATATTTTGATATTTTGATATTTTGATATTTGATATTTTGATATTTTGATATTTTGATATTTTGATATTTTGATATTTTGATATTTTGATATTTTGATATTTGAATTTTGATATTTTGATATTTTGATATTTGATATTTTGATATTTTGATATTTTGATATTTTGATATTTTGATATTTTGATATTTTGATATTTGATATTTTGATATTTTGATATTTTGATATTTTGATATTTTGATATTTTGATATTTTGATATTTTGATATTTTGATATTTTGATATTTTGATATTTTGATATTTTGATATTTTGATATTTTGAATTTTGATATTTTGATATTTTGATATTTTGATATTTGATTGATTTAGATTTGGATTTTGTGTAACCTTTTTGAAATATCTTTCAGTGAAAAACTAAAATCGAGTTTGTATTAAAATATTTGTTAATCCAATTAAAAGTTAATTGCATTCCTATTAAGGAAATTGTAGTATCAATCAAAATAATTTGTAACTATTTAATTATTTGCTTTTCAATTAATATTTTAATTACATCTTTTCAAAATTTAACTGAATATTGTGTTTAAATTCACACAAATTTTTAGTAGATAAAAATCTCTAAACTGAAAATAATCAACAAAATACGAAAAAGCCGCCAAAATTTAAAAAATCTTTATTATTGAAAAAATTGGAAAAAAATCGGCAAAAGATTGGAAAAAACGCCAATATTTAAAAAAATGTTAAATATAAAAATTGCTAAAATTGGAAAATCGCTTAAATATGAAACAGCCCTGAAAATTTAAAAAAAATGAACTAAATAGAATTTAAAATGTTTATATTTCGAAAACATTTTTTATTTTTTTTTGGTAATTTTTTAAATTTAGGCATTTTTTTTCAATTTTGGCGATTTTTAATAGTTTTAGAGATTTGTTTAAATTTTTTTCCTTAAAATTTTTGGCGATTTGTTAAAATATTAGCGATTTAGCTTGATCGACTTTTAAAATGTAATTTTTTCAATTTGTTGTCATTATGGGTTATAAAAACTAGAAACAATCGGCCTCATTACTGTTGTCGTAGTGAAAATTTGTCGTTTTTAAAAAACGGTATTACGTTTGTCGAAAACTATGAATGTACAACACTGCTAGAAAATCTATTACAATTTCCGTATTACGGTTGTCGTTTTCGACTGTCAAAATGTATGAAAACAGTCGTCTATTTTATTTCTCACGACAGATTTAAAAAATTCTTAAAAAAATGCAAATTTCAATGAAATTTTAATTAAATTTAAATACTTTTAGAATAAAAATTACCGAAGCTGTTTGCGAAATTGGAGGACGTTTTAGGATAAAAAACATAATTGGCAAAAGCTGGAACAAGTGCAGTTTAGAAACATAACTACGATTACTTCAAAACTTTTACCCCAAAAACTAATTTTTGAGCTGATTTCAAGAAACAAAATATTTGTAGTCGCCGGCACCCCCTTGCGGCTGGGCTGGACATTAAAGCTGAAAAAGTTTTTAAGTATCTCAAAAAGTACAAGTCCGTTTATAACAATATGCATGTCGTATGAAAGCTCTTTTAAATGGCTATGGTGTACAATATGTCAATATAAATTAACCCATTAAAGGCCGGTTTAAATTTGCTTATTTTTACTTTAGTTTTTTTAGATAAATTGTGCTTTTTATCCAAAAATTCGCCTGTGTAAGTACTTAATAAGTTTATAGAAATGGATAGCCGGATTTATAAGCTTTCTTTTGAGGTACAATATGACCACATATCTCTTGAAACAAAAAAATATATAAAAGGTTAAATTTTGACAATGTGAATTTTTTGCGATTTTTTTAACCTTTAATCTCTTTTTTATTTTAAAAGATATGGTAGTCCATTATAGCTTTAATGAAAGCTTGTGAAATTTTCGGCGATATTTTTAATAAGGTGATCTTTTTTTTAAAAAAAAAACACAAATAAATATAAGGAAATTTTGAATTGGGCTGTAATAGGTTAAATTCATATCGTACATCATTGAATAGATATTTTAATAAGCTTTCATATGACATGTATATTGTAATGATCGGCCGTGTACTTTTTGAGATAATTGTAAAAAACTTTTCCGAATTTAATGCCTCCTCTAGCCGCAAGGGTGCTCTGGCGACATTTTTTTTGCTTCTTAAAATCAGCTCAAAAAGTACTATGCGAGGTAAAAGTTTTGACGTGATCGGAGTTATTTTGCTAAACAACACTTAGCCATTTTCTTCGAATATCATTCGTCTCACTCATATTTTTCATCTGAAGTTAAAAAAATAAGTCCAAACTTAGAATTTTTTTATATTTTTGATAATTTAACAACAAAATTAAAAATTTCTTATTGCCGCCAATCAGCTGTTTTTGACAGATCGTCATAGAGAGCTTCATAATATGTATTAATAAATTTAACAAATTTGTCAATACTCTGTTGTATTCAATCTATTACAAAAACCTTTTAGTCGAAAAATTTACGTAATACCGCAACAAATAAAAATCGACAACGACTTCGACTAGAGTCGAAATACGACTACCACAACCGTAATCAGCCCCAATATATAATAATATATATTATTAAACTTTTGATAGAAAGAAAGTTTAAAATCAAACAGAGATTTAATTTAAATTTTATTGAAAATAATTTTTTCTGTGTTCGCGTTTTTTTCCATAAAAATAATACTTTTACAAATAAAAACTCTCAAACTTAAAAACGAAATGGACACTGCAAGCTATCACTATTTAAAATCTCAGAGTCGCCTAGTATTTATCAAGCTTTTACTTGGTTTGATTGACGGTTTTTTTTTTCGCAAAAAATAATGTTGAATTAGCACTCGAAATTCACTTTTTTCTATTTAAAAAAAATCCACTAGGTTGTATGTTTTGAACAGCTGTTAAACGCAAAGTAAATGACGAAACTTGCTCAAAATTTGACAGTAGTCTATTAACAGGTGGTACTTGATGTGCGCACAGTTGTATTTCATATAACTACAAGGGAAGTTCGAAAAGTCACGGACTTATTGATTCGCCCTCGTATATTTTGTAAATTTGTTTACTTTTTTTTTTAAAAGTATATAAGAAAATACAAAATAATGATTAGAATTGATTTTTTTAGAACTGCGGGACGTATGATTAATATTAATTCAGAGATTGTTTTACAAAATCGTTAATAATCGTTTTTTTCCATTGAAGCGATTTTGAAAATTAAAAATTTTAAAAATTGCTATCAATCTAAACTTTTTATTGTATTTCATAAGGGGAACAACCATTTTGAAATATTTTAAATTAACATTTTTAATACCAAGTATCTACTATTTAATCTTTTAAGTTTTTCTCATAAATACGTTCTAGTTTTAATGCTTCATTTTAAAATAATATCCTTAAAAGATTCTTATAACAGATAAAGTATTTATTTAAAGTGCCGTTTATATCTTTGTATTTATAATAACCAACAACTATTGCTTTCTTTTGTTAACAATACTGTACGCACAACTTTAAACAGAAAGATTTATATTTTTATTTATTTTAATGAGAAGAGTCGTACGGTATGAATACTAAGATGAGTTAATGATGATGATGAATGAATATTATAAAAAAAAAGAAAATAAACTCATTAATATGTAGTGCTGCAAAAGAAAATATGCTAAAGAGCTTTATAAAGGGTCCGCCAAATAACTTTTTTTTTTTTTTGAAAATGCTATAAAAAAAAACTGCTGAATATTTTCTCAAATTTCTTTTTTTATTTGAAAGTACAATCCTTCCGGTTAATAATGGAAAATAATTTCATTTAAATGGCTGCCTCGGCTGGCATTGCAGTAGCCTACACGATCGGTCCCATTTTTAAGCACATTATCGATTGTGTGCAGATGTATTTCACCAATGGCTTCCTGTTCCGTCCTGTTGAAACCAAATGTTGCCAATATCCTCCTCTTCAATTTTTGTGAACAAAAATTCGTTTAACATGGCCCGATAACGATCGCCATTGACTGTAACGGCCACTCCTTGCTCATTTGCGAAGAAAAATGGCAATTTTCGCACACATTCTGCAACATTACCATGATTTTCAAAGTAATGTCACAATATTTCCCAGCGTTGTTCAAGCGTATACACAACCATATTCGTTAAGCGGAAGGATAAAACTAATTATCTGTCAAATCAGACATGAGCTAAGTGTTACCATTCACGAAATAAGCACTAGTTGAAAAAAAAAACGTTAGATGGCGGACCCTTTATAAGAAAATGCTACATACTCATGCATCTACTTATACATTTTAATTTATGGACTTTATTCATGGACTTAAAATGACATTTTACATAATTTTATAAGATACGCATAGAGTAATGAATATACGTTAATATTAACATATATGAGGACATAAGCGAATAAATATGTTGGGATATTAGGGAACAATTTTATTTAAAAGGACTTTTGAGAATTAGAAAAAAAAAAAATTTGGTTGGAAAGAAGAATTTAAGATTTAATATAATATAGTGTATCGCTGTTTCCACTATTTCCCAGTTAGCCTTGGGTCTACCCTTTCTGAGTAGTTTTAAAATTTGAAAATTGGTTTATTGGTTGAAAAGTTATTAACGATATTCCTGAAGCACATACACTCAAAAAATAAGTTAGTAGAAAAGTTAGTAAAATGTATTGTAAATCAAGTATACTATTTTTCAGCAAAATTATGTTTTTAGCTAAACTTATTCAACACTTAACTGTTTTGAATTAATGTTTTACTAATATTTTACTAATGTTTTACTAATTTATTTTGCTAAAAAAATTGTGCTGATAAGTAAACTTGCTGATAAGAAGACGACAACAGATTGAAATATATACGCAGAATTAAGTAGATGTCGTGACGAGCCCGCAACGGTTGACGCACTGGAAGCCAATATTGAAGAAATTATTCGTGAGATACCGGCTGATATGTTGGAGAGAGTACGCCTACATTGTGCCCAGCGTATAAGCAATTTGAGGCGTAGCCGCAGTCAACATTTATATCAAATCATCTTTAAACATTGAATTATATAGATCGTTCTATAGACTCAAATAAAGATTTAATACATTTCTCTAAATTTTGTGTGTTTTTTTTAAATCAAATCCGAAAGCTCTTAAAAAATCACCCTTTACATGTCATATTGTTTTAAAAATTTAAAATTCCTTTTAATGCAGAAAAAGTTATGAACCTTTTTCGAATATCAACTTCGAATTAATATTACTCATACACCCAGTGTGTTTTTGAAATAAAAAGTATGTTTCAATCCAATAGTTTTAAGGTTTTTAAAAAAAATTATTCATAATTTCCATAAAAATTAAAAAAACTTATAGACTATAGTTTAATTTTGTTAAAATCATTTGAGTTTGAAACGAAAATTCCAGATAAGGAAGTGTTTTACGAAACAGTAAAAATTGTTTAGGGTAAAAAATTGAGTATTTCAATTAAATATTTACAAATAAATTAATTGACACAACAGTTTGCTTAATAGTTGCAAATTTACATTAAATTTTATTTTTGATCAATGGTTATAATCTTTAACTTCAAACTCATATGTATATTAGTTCTCATGTAGTGAGTAAACTAGTTCATATGAATGTTTGATGTTTGGCATGGGATTGTTACCGCTTTCAAAACGTGTTCTGATGATGGGAACCTAGAAAATTCCCGAAATAGATCTATCAACACATTCTTGAAAGGGTCCAATAATAAATTTGAAAACAAAAAACTCTATAGATTATTTGTTAGGACAATATCCTAATGAAGAAATATAGACTATGGCCTCGAACTTGAATAATTTTCATTTTCATTGCACAATTAAAGGTCGAAAAAAACATAATTTTTGATAAAAATTATAACAAACTTAAAACAAACAACGTTTATTCAAATTGACCGAATATTGTTTTTAACGCCCAGGCAGATAAACACAATCGGCACAGTGTTGGCAAAGCGTCAACAGCGGTTGGTTAAGCGTTGGCAGAACGTGAGATTAACAGTTTTGGCAGTATTGCCTTGTTACCCTATTTATAACAGTGGAAAATTGTAGGTTTTAGTGAACTTGCCAACGTTGGCAAAACGCTGGTAATTCAAAAAATGTTGTGCTTTCAAAATACCTTAAATTTATTTCATTTTGAGAAATATCTATTATAAAACACATTTAAAAAACAGCAATACAGTTCGGTATTAGTCTTTCACATTATATTTAAATGTGTGCAATATAATAAAATGTAAAAATATATAATTCTTGTAATCAGCTGTAATGTTGGTAAAAACAATATTTGCAAAGAATTTTTCGGTTGGTACTGGCTAGGGTTGTCATATATTCGGGTTTTTATTTTGTTTGAAGAAACGATCAAACAATGTTTGATCGAACGATCAAACGATTAATTTTTAAAAATTATTCGATTAATAGACTGTATAACGAATAACAATTATTTCAAAAATACTTAAATATTTAAAGTATTTCGCCCTATAATCTTAAAAGTTAAAGAATTTTGGCATCAATTTAAATACTACAACAATACATTTTCTCTAATGCAATCATTTTAGACTATAGTAACGCCAAAATATTTCTCAATCATACGCCATTTGCCATTATCTTGTGATTAAGAAATTACAGATTTGAAAATCGTTTAAAAGTTTAATATATATCGAAGATAGTTTTAGCATATCTAGCTGTTAAGATCTTATTTTAGTCACCGTAGAAATTACATAAATCGAATTTAGCAACATTTTTGATAGTTTTCAATGGTTTAAACTTCAAAAACCATGTTATACTTCAATGACATAACTTTATATGTAAATTCCTTCACATTGCTTGCTTAGAAGTCCAATCATATATCTTTACCCATTATTAAAGTGACCATATCTTAGAAAACGATTAATAAAAGTATTAAAATTTCAGTTATTTTGTCCATTATCATTTTTATACAAATTTTCTTAAAATTGGTAAATTTTCGAAAAGCTTTTATTAAAAGAACTATAATTATTCGTTTTATTCGATTAATCGTCAATTTTTTTTCGAATTATACGTTATTCGAAAATCATGTTTTTTAAATTGTTCGTTACAATTTTCTTTTTGTTCGTTCAATTAATCGAAACATTTTTATTCGAGTGACAAACCTACACCCATATTCATAAGTAAAAGTTAGCAAGGACTTAACATATATAAGCTATTCATAATACAGTTGTCATACTCTTGTTAAGTTTATGTTAACAAGCTTCTAAACTGTTGTTAAGAGTTTAAAAAAAAACAGCTGTTTTCTGTTAAAGTGACTGCGAAGAATTATAAAAAATAAGTATACATTTTTGTGCCCAAAAAATATTTTTTAATATTTAAATTATGGGAACGGTTAATAATTTAGAATCATTGGACTTTTTAATAAATAGAGCCCGTATCGTGCGGTTAAATTTTATAAAAAGAAAAACCCATTTTTTTATAGTGACAGTGAATTTCGTAAAAATTATAAAGGGTCCGCCATCTAACTTTTTTTTTCAACTAGTGCTTATTTCGTGAATGGTAACACTTAGCTCATATCTGATTTGACAGATAATTAGTTTTATCCTTCCGCTGAGCAAATATGGTTGTGTATACGCTTGAATAACGCTGGGAAATATTGCGACATTACTTTGAAAATCATACTAATGTTGCAGAATGTGGCTGTTACAGTCATTGTTTTGCGCCCTGTTTTTGAAGATCGCATTATCAGCCGCAGAGCTGATGTCGTTTGGCCACCTCGGAGCTGCGATTTGACACCGTTGGACTATTATTTGTGGGGTGCCGTCAAAGATAAGTGTTACGCCAACAAGCCAGAGACAATTGACGCTTTAAAGGACAATATTCGTGAAGCCATTGGTGAAATACAGCTGCACACAATCGATAATGTGCTTAAAAATTGGACCGATCGTGTAGGCTACTGCATGCCCAGCCGAGGCAGCCATTTGAATGAAATTATTTTCCATTATTAACCGGAAGGATTGTACTTTCAAATAAAAAATATGAGAAAATACTCAGTTTTTTTTTATAGCATTTTCAAAAAAAAAAAAGTTATTTGGCGGACCCTTTAGATTTACAAAGGAAAATGCCAAAAAATTAATTTAATTGGTCACGAATGACTTGTAAGGAAAAAAGAACGGGAGACAGATTCCAACGTATCTTAAAGTTCAATAAGCGTCAAGGTGTTGGGACCGCAACAACGAAAAAGAATATTGCGGTGAATTTCATGAATTTAATCAATCTTTACTGAGCCGAATTTGTGACAAGGTAGCCAGGGCGTTTGCTTAAAAAGCCAGGACATATATTAAAATGCCAACTACAGCTGGCATAACTAGTCTTTGTGACAAATCCTGTAAATACATGTTAAAAATAACATAAATGTAAAATAATGATGAAAATGAATATCTTATATTACCTTTCTATATTGTTCCCAGTTAACTGATCTTTTTATAAGTTGTTATCTGATTTTTTTTCCATTATTTTATGCACGATTTTTTTTTTGTGCAAAAACATAATAGCAAACTTCAAAAATCAGAGTTGCTTTGCACAAAAAAGGTGCCACCTATAGAATTACACTGTGGCATCATAGAAATTTAGGATTGATTTTTTAAATTTTAGTTGACAGATTAAAATGTATTATGAAAAAATGTATTCTAGTAAGCAGCTGGTTGGTTGCGATGTATAAGTAACTATGGGATTGATATTGATTTAAACGTTGTTTTTCTTTATTTTTAACGGATCTTTATTTTAAATTCAAACAGAAAAATTCTTTTAAAAAAGTGATTGACAAAATAATAAAATAAAATTTTTTTAAAATTTTTCAAAAGACAAATAAAATATTGGGGAAGTCTCCACATAACTGCTAACTTTAACTTATGAATATGGCTGCTAGCATTAAGATCGTGTATCATTTATAATTTTTTTTTTCTATAAAGTGAACCTCTTAAAATTTTATAATTTGAGTAGATTTTTGACTATTTAGCGAATTTTTTTAAGCAAATAGATAATGTTAATTTTGAATATAACTTTCAAGAAATAATAAAATTTTAGTTTGTATTATTGATACTATAGTTGTCAATTGAATCTATGCTAAAATATTTATATAATATTGTCTGAAATTTTAACCTTCTTATAGTTTTCAAAATCTTTAAATCCCTTCACTACTAAAAAATTAATGAATTTAGAATTAAAAATTTAAAACTAATGAATTTAGAATTAGAATTAGAATTTTCTTTATTATAAAAGTTTCTTAGGTATTAATTAACATGTTATTAATAATAGTTTAAATATATAAAAAGAAAAATATTAAAGAGATTAACGACATGTTTTTCAGAAAAACGTCTGTCGAACGATCACAAACAAATATCGGCATTTAATGCAAAATAAAATTTGATTATTAAAATTTTTATAATTATGACAAATTTAGTTAAATTCTGTTATTAAAAAATTTCTATAAACTAACGCACATTTCAAATATTTTACTAAATTCACCCAGTCTTCTTCAGTTTGGCCATTTAATATATGTATCACATCTTCTTCCGCTAGGCAATATTTCCGAAAAATAGCATATCTAAATTCTTTTAGCAGAGGACAAATACCAAAATAATGTTGGAATGTTTCATGTTCCTGTAAATTGCAAATTTATAAAACTTGTCTTCGTTTGCTGCGCCAAATCTGTTATAATTTAGTGCAGGAGTGCCCAAAAGTTCCTTATGGAAGAGCAAACACCAATACATTTAAAGAAAAACTAATTTTTATTCAATATTTTTTGTTTGTAAAAACCAATACATACAAAGAAAAAAGAAAAAAAATATTTCAATGTTTACCAGCAAAGCATACGAAAGTGTTGTTGCTTTGCGCTTGCGTGTATACAGTGAAAAACGACAAAAAAACTAATAAGACAATGCTGTTTGTGTATTTCGTATTGCTAGTGCTGAGCGCTCTATATGTGTATTAAAACACACAGCCTATAGCTAAGTGTTTTTACAAAAACAAATGAGCACCAAGCGCATAGGCCTTGGGCACCCCTGATTTAGTGCAATTAACCCACTGCGTGCTTTAAATATCCATGTGATTTCTTCAGTTTTTAAGTCATCATTAAAGTAATGTATTCCTCTTTCATAATCTAGATGTTTGTAAATTCTTGTGGTGGTTTTTGATTTATTCTCCAATCTGTCATTAAAATTATTAATTTTCAAGTTACTTAGTAATTCTGTACTAAAGCAATTCCATTGTTGTTCGGTGTGGTTTGTTTCTGGCCATTGCATGTTTAAGGAAGTAGCTTTTGATTTTAATTCGTTTACCCAAAAAACGTTACGACGCAATAAAATTAAGGATAATTGGTGAGGTAATCTATTCTGTGTATAATTATACATTATCCTACTTAAATATTTAAGATGAAGTCCCAAAGTATATAGATGTCTGTCTTCAGCAGCGGTTTCTAACATAAGAATGTAGTTTGGGGTGAAGCTAGGTAAATGTAATATTTTTTTCATGAAATATCGTTGCAGTTTATTAACGTCTTCAAAATGTCTAAAGCCCCACATCTGAGCTGCATAGGCTTGAATTGCCCTGCACACTGCAAGATAAACTTTCCACTTCATTCTTAGGTTTATATCTTGTTTTCCTAACAAACTTAAAACTAATGAATTTTTTTGTATTAAAACTTAATTATAATTTAATAGCTTAAGATTTACAAAAAAAAAAACAATGAAATTTCTGTTAATTTTTGTAAAGTATTTAAACCCATTTAATTTTATGTGAAAAAATCCTGGATATTAACAACACAAAATAAACTGGTAATTTTATAATAAAGTAGTTTATCTTTTAGGTGTACATCTTTTGATAAAATAGTAAACTTAATGAAAAAGAATTTTTAAGGAAAATTAATGACAGGTTTACATCATTTTTCATTTACAAACAATACAGAGAATTAAGATTTTTTAAAATTTCTGAAAAATAGTAAAATTTCAGTTGGACTTTTTGTTTAAAATCTAATGTTGTTCTACATAAATATGTGTTATTATTTGTAAACCATTTTTAATATACAGCCTAAAATCTCAGTTTTCAAAATATTTTTAAAATTTTAAAAACTCTTTTATAAAATATTTGCTACCAATTTACTACCAATTAGTTAATATTAATCATACGCCTAATATGTTTTTAAAATTAAAACTTACGGTCTGTTTTTACAATACGTGTATAATTTCAGACGAACGTGTGGCACCCGAACGAATACGTAAGGAAATGAGTTTTTATAATTCGTTCGCCTGACTTACGTTTGAGTACGTTAAGCTTTATGTTATGTCAAACAGTAGAGATTGCCATGACATTGCTTTTCGGTTTTTGTTAGTTTATTTCATATACAAATAACTCATTTTTTGTTGCTAGATGGCAACCCAACACTATAATTGAAATATAAACAAAAACAGCTGATTTTTTTCTTAAAAAAAAAATTAATTTATTTTGTTTAGAAATTAATTTATTTTTTTTTAAAAAGTGGAGATAAAAATATAATTTGTATAAAAAAACAAAAATATTTACAACTAAAAATGTAAATAAATATAAATATAAATGAAAATAAAAATAAAAATCATTATTCTTTTTTTATTACAATTTTTTGTTAAAAAGTTTTACAGTAAAACCCGGTTAAGATGAACTCCGAGGGACCAAAAAAAAATAGTTCGTCTTAAGCGGGGTTCGTATTAAGCGGGTATTTTTAACGACTAAAAATATTTTTTTTTTTTTTTTTTTTTTTTTTTAATTTAACCAATACTCAGGGGATGCCCCCTACTCATGCAGTGCATTGTATTGATCAGGAAAATAAGGTATGGGAAGGAGGAAAGAGGGAGTAGTGTTTGTGGATATTTGATTTAAATTTTTCTAAATTGTAAGTAACAGGGAAGACTTCTGCGGGAAGTTTGTTCCACATACGAATCGTTCGACTAAAAAACGAATTTTTCTCTGTAATGCGTTGTGCGAAACACAGGACAATCAACTACAAACGGATGTGCTCTACGAGATAAGCGAGTATTACGAATAAAAACTCGGGCTCGTGGAATAAGTTCACTTATCTCAGATGAGCATCTCCCATGGTAATATCGATAGAAAAGTGTCACACAACCCACATTCCGACGATGCTCCAATGAATCAATAGAGTTGGATACACTACTGTCATTGATAAGCTTCACCGCCCTCCCCTGAACACGGTCCAGAAGCTTCAGAATAGACAATGGAGCCCCTGCCCATATATGAGAGTTGTATTCCATTTTTGGCCGGATATAGCTGGTATAAATAGTAAGGAGATCGGATGGAGTGAAGTAAGTCTTGCACCGTTTTAGAAAACCGAGACACTTGAATGCCTCTTTCGACACTTGAAATACGTGCTTATTCCAACGGACATCACACTGTATTCTCATGCCCAGAACATCAAGAGTATCCGATTCCTCAATACCTATACCATCCATAGTTACAGATGACAATGTCAATTCCACAGCCCGTCTGTGGGTTAACATACAACATTGGGTCTTGCGTGCATTAAAATCGACCTTATTCGCGCGACCCCACTCGGAGATTGTAGAAAGGTCTTGATTGAGTGTGTCATTCATGTTCTGCCGCATGCCCTCTATCTCCAAAGAGTTTGGCCTGTGATCGAATGAAAATGAATGACAAATGTTGCTGTCATCTGCAAAAGAGTAGATAGGGTTGATGGTCTGACCAAGAAGGTCATTAATAAAAATAAGAAAAAGGGTAGGAGAAAGAACAGAACCTTGCGGTACCCCTGAATTTAGCTGAAACTCGTTTGATGAGACCCCATCTAAAACAACACGTATAGTGCGGTCTCTGAGAAAACTCGTTATAAATCGAGAGAAGACATTACCGACACCAAAAGCAACTAGCTTAGTCACGAGTGCCCCGTGCCACACACGATCGAACGCCTTAGAAATATCTAGAGCAACCACTTTACTCTCACCAAAGCGGTGGATTGACCGGCTCCAACGTTCCGATAGAAACGCCAACAGGTCTCCCGTAGATCGACCACTACGGAAGCCATACTGCCGATCATTTAAAAGTGAATTGGTCTCTAAATATTTCACAAGATGGTGGTTAACCATGGTCTCCATCACTTTGGAGAGCGCAGAGCAAATTGCGATTGGGCGGTAATTTTCAGGGTTGTTAGCCGCACCCTTTTTAGGGATAGGCTGGACATTGGCCACCTTCCAGCATGAGGGGAAAATTCCCGCACGGTACGAAGAGCTGAAAAGTTTTGCCAATGGACGTGCCAACGTTAAAGAGCACTGTTTCAGCACCAGTGCTGATATGCCATCCGGCCCCGGTGACTTATTTACGTTGAGATCCGCAAGAACCCTTTTGACTGCCCGGGCCCGAAAGAAAATCGAAGGCATAGTATAGGATACCCTTTCGAGAACGGGCAGTGGTTGATCGCTTTCCGGCAAGAAAGAATTTCTTGCAAAAAGTTCAGCGAAAAGGTTGGCCTTATCAACCGGGTCAGTGAATGATTGATCGTCCTTTAAAAGAGTTGGAATAGAAGAACTAGCATTATCCCTTACTCTTTTAACAAACGACCAAAAGGTCTTACTGCCCCGAGGAGCAGAAAGAACTTTGGCACGTAGACGCTGTTCGTATAAAACCTTTTCGCGTCTAAGTACCTTGGCACACTCGGTTCTCGCCTTTTTGCGGTGCAGATCAGTAACGGCGTTCTTATTCGAACGCCAATTACTAAACGCTGCCTCTCTGGATCTGACTGCATTTTTGCACGTCTGGTTAAACCAACACTTGTGTTTTGATTTAGCCGAAATATGCTTCGTTGGAATAAAAAGTTTCATTCCTAGCATAATAATATTGACTACCATTTCTGCAGCGGCATCGACGTTGTCGTCGAGAAAACAGATTTTCCAGTTAAAATGCCGAAAGAAATCGTTGAGCTCGGCCCAACGAGCTTTTTCATAGAGGAAAATAGAGCGTTTTGGCGCTAAGTTGGAAACGCTACGAAGAGTAGAATATGAAAAAGATGCAGAAATAGTACTGTGATCCGAATTGCCGAGAGGTGCAAGTATTTTCACTTCGTACTTTTCAGGGTGAGAAGTGAGGAAGAGGTCGAGAGTGTTCCGCGATTGCCCTTCAACACATACATTGTGTGTTGGCTCATTCACAAGTTGCGCAAGATCATTATGCGCGGCGAAAAGCTCAACGTATTGGCCCTCGGGAGTTGTATGACTCGAATGGCGAATCCAGGATGAGTTGTGGATATTAAAATCACCAGCAACAACGATTTCACTATTCGGACAACTCTCCAAGATTTTCGAAATTGAATCGGAAAGGGCATCGAAGCCATCAAGGGATTTAGCCAATTCCGTGTTTGGACTTCTATATAGAAACCCGAAGTGCAATATGTGCGACCTGATCTGGAATTTAACCCAAAGAGAGCTAAATTCCTTATCATTACAGTGCAACTGTTGCTGATGCTGGTACACAACATCATCGCGAATGTACATTGCAAGGCCCCTATGTAGAGAAAAAAGGGATAGAAGATGATACCCAGGTATGTGAAAATCGTGTGGATCAGCATCCTCACAAACCTGAGTTTCACATAAGGCGAAAACATCCGGCCTATGAAAACGAATGTGAGCATATACAGAAAAGTAATTCGCTCTCAGTCCGCGTATGTTGCAGAAGTCTATACGAAATCTGCCTGTCATAACAAAATAAGAAAAAAATAAAATCAATATTCCTTACGAGTGTATATGGGGCACAGTAGTCGAAATTGTTGCTGTAATTGGTTATTTAATGACCAGTGTTATACCTTTGTCAGTAAACAACCAAACAACAATTTGACTCCCCGCCCCCTATACACCGTAGACAATGGAATCGGAAAGCACAATGACAATGACACTTATTAAGGAGGCATAAAAGCCCTTGCTTGGCCATTATATAACACAGAGCCGTATAGCGAGGATCAGGTGTATTTTAATGTATTGTGGTTTGATGATGTTGATGGCTGTTGTTATTCTTGTTAATGTAGTTGTATTTAAATGTATTTTTTATTTGATGATGTTGATGCTTGTTGTTATTGTTTTAAATTTAGTTGTTATTTAACGGTTTTTTATATAGATTTATGGATGATGTGTTGTTTAGTTTTATATTATGTTTTGTGTTTGTTATTTGTTTATTGATTTGAATAATTTTTGTTTTTGTTTTTTTTTTTTTTTAACAGAACGAGCTACGGAATTTATAGGGACAAACGCAAACACGACAAGACAAATTTAAAAACGTGTTGACAGCACGACGGACAAAATACTACTCAATCGGCACACGATTTTGTTCGAATATATTACTTGACAAATTTTCAACATCGGCAGGATTAACAATTTCCAATATTTCTTCACCTGATAAAGTATGTGACGTTAAAACATTAGCATCTATATCTAGAAAGTCATCCACGGATATGAAATTCATATTATTTCTATCCCATTAAACGGATAAAGAGTGTACTAAACATGGTAATTTGTATGAAAACGAGTTTTTGGGACTGCTTAACAACAGTTCGTAATAACCGAGGGTTCGTATTAACCGATGTTCGTATTGTAAGATGTATTTTATATGAAAATTTTTGCCAAAACGTCGGGACTTTTAAATTAGTTCGTATTAACTGAGGGTTCGTCTTAACCGAGTTTTACTGTATTTTTTTTTTTAATATTAAATTGTGTTGCCTTTTTTCTTTGACGAATACTTTTTTGTGAACGTCTGTTTTTGACGTTTGTGACGTTTCAAATCGCATTGTGGAAACCAAAAAAAAGAGACGAAAACGACAACTCTTACGTTTTCACTCAATTCAAAGTGACATTTGCATTACAAAACCCCAAAATGAATTTCTTCACTCATTTACACGAATTTTTTGAGTGACACGTCTTACAAAAACAGACCGTTAATTTTATGTCTATAGTCTATAGTTTAAAGTTTTTTTGTTAAGAAAATATTGTTAAATTTCCATAAAACTTTCAAAAATCTCTTAACTAATGCATAAAATATCACAGACCATTTGTTTTTATATGAAAAAATTCAGGGAAATTAAGTGTTTCCCTAATGTGTATAAACAAAAAAACCCTATTTGTACTAAACTGTTTTATATATTTAAAAACATGAAATTAAGTAAAGCTTTGTGTAAGGCAGAAAACAGGAAGGACATTTTTAAAGTGTATGTAAGAGTCCTTAATTTACATAATAACACTAGACAACACATTTTTTTTACAAACATTTTTTCTTATAAACGTTTTTAGTAATACCCATCACAAAAGATTAACTTTGAAAACTTAAAAATAAAATATTTTATATGAAATGATTTCGTGTTTTTTTAACATAAAATTATATGTTAAAATTTTGTCATTTTTTATGAAAAACATTAAAAAAAAATGTTTGAAAACTTTAAACTGTTGAACCCAAAACTACGTTTCAATTTAAAACCCTACCAGACGTATGATTAATATTAATACTAATTCAGCAAACAAACTCCAAAATGAGTCAGAAAAAAGCTACAGAAATATTATTATAATTTCAAAATGGATTCAAAAATTACTCAGAATCTACAAATAAAAATATAGGCTCAAAAATCAATCTTTTTTGGAGCCTTTTTTTGATATGTTCACAATATATTCAAATTCAACAATTACATTTCTGAATTAGTTCTAAATCATTTTTTGGATTAAATAATTTTTTTAAAAATAAAAAAATAACAATTTAGAATTTTACTTTATTTTAAACAGAATACTTGTTTTTTGCTGATAAAAATTTAAAAATCAAGTTTTTTGTTTGTAAAATACGGTCTATGGTTTTAGTTAAAAATCAAGTTGTTTTTATAAACATTAATGATTAAATTTTATTAAAATTTCATTGAAATCTTGTTTCAATTTCTTCCGTTTTAGTTGCTAGCTTTTTAGGGAATTAATTTTTAGCTTTTTAACACTTGTACTTTATTAATATTAACCATCGTTTAAGTTATTGTCGTACTGTGTTTGAAAGTATATATATTTTTTTTGTTTTATTTTTTTTTGTTTGTATAAAGTATTATACATTTTTGCCCATTAATTACGTTTAAATGTTATGATTTTATGATTAATTGCCAACAGCTGCGTTCATTGAAAATTTATCCTGGCCCATAAAGCCACAAATAAACCAATGACATTGATAAAATTCATGTTTTCAAACTATGAATTTTCAACACTTTTCTCGGTAAAGTGTCAAAATATAAATGATTTAAAGAATGGCAACTTAAAAAAAAAAATAATGCAGAAAGTATGCAACATTTTTTAAATTAAGGTTAAATGAACTTAGCCCACTTCAAAATTAAACACCCAGAAAGCAGTCTCAGTTGTGTCCACCGAATTTGTTGCCAATCGAGTTCTGGCGGTTATGACAACTATCGTAATGTTAAATTATATTTTTAGTCGTGAAAGCTATTAACCCAATATTACATTCCAACTAAATATTATTATTACGTTCCACAACATTTTATTGAAATTAAAAAACTTTTTAATTTTTCTGGTATTGAACCGAGGTGCCTTCAGATTAATAGTCTTATGTCCTACTGATTGCCCCACAGTTACTTTGAATTTTCTTGCATTATTTGCTATTTAAACATTTGAATATTTTATTTTAATTAAAATAAACTTTTTGTGTTTGTCTTTTCCCAGATTTGAACTCGGAAGTTCGGAATACAAGGCAAACTCTCTTCCAACTACACCACAAACACTTATAAATATTGAGTGCTAAATTTGAATTTAAATATTTTGTTAGAAAAACAAACATTGTCTGAAATTCGTTTACCAATACCAATCATTAGTTGCTTCTATAAACAATGCAATCCACAATTCGGTAGGTACTACTGAACCTCTAATTACGAGGGCGGATCAATAAGTCCGTGACTTTTTGAATGAAACACAGTTTTATTTTTCAACATAATCTCCTTTTTATTTTTCAACATAATCTCCTTTTTAGCTCAATACACTTAGTCCAACGTTTCTCCAATTTTTGTATCCCTTCCAAAAAATAGGATTTTTGAGGTCCATAAAATAGGCATTTGTTTGATCAGTAATTTCATAGTTGGAGCAAAATCTCTTCCCACCTGAGCCATTTCTTTAGGTTTTGGAAATAGGAAATAGTCACTGGGAGCTAAATCCGGAGAATATGGCGGATGAGGTATAAATTCGTAGCCCAATTCATGGAATTTTGCCATTGAGACTGCACACTTGTGTACTTGTGCATTATCTTGATGAAAAAGAACTTTTTTTCTTGGCCATATGGAGTCGCTTTTTTTTAAATCCTCGTTAAATCGGTTCAATAAGATGGCATAATATTCGCCGTTTATTGTTTTTCTCTTTTGAAGGTAATCGATGTGGATTAACCCGCATGCATCCCAAAGAACAGTTGCCATCGCCTTATTGGCCGGCAAACTTACCTTGGCTTTCTTCGGAGCCAAGGTAAGTTTCTCTGGTTCATCCAGAGAAACCCATTGTTTAGACTGCTGCTTGGTCTCCGGAGTGTTGTAATGGATCCATGTTTCATCCACAGTTACAAAACGCAGCAAAAACTCATTCTAATTGAGGTTAAACAACTCCAAACAATCCTTTGAAGTTGTCACACGATTACGTTTATAGTCAATTGAGAGCAAACGCGGCTGACAGCTTTCTTAAACCCAACTGATCATTTAAAATCGAAACCAAACTCCCATATGAAATGCCTATGGCATCAACAATCTCACGCATTTTTACTCTTCGATCGGTCAACATCATATCGTTTATCAACATTTTCGGGTGTATTGACCTCAATTGGCCGTCCAGTACGTTCAGCGTCATTTGTACTTGTGTGACCACAACGAAAGTCAGTAAACCATTTTTTTACCATTGAAATCGATGGTGCAGAGTCCCCATAGTATTTATCAAGCTTTTCCTTGGTTTGATTGAAGGTTTTTTTTCGCAAAAAATAAGTGGTTAATGAGCACTCGAATTCTTTTTTCTATTTTAAAAAAAATCCACGAGATTGTATGTTTTGAACAGCTGTTAAACGCAAAGTCAATGACGGAACTTGCTCAAAATTTGACAGTAATTTGACGAACAGGTGGTACTTGATGGGAGCAGTGTTGCATTTTATATAACTAAGAGGGAAGTTCGAAAAGTCACGGACTTATTGATTACAAATACCGTTAGGTTAGGTCTACCGCATACGCATTAACCACTTTTGATTATTCACAATATTTTTTAAAAAGTTGATAGATGATACCAATTTGTATTGTATTATCACTAAATAAATGGTTGCTTCTACCGTACACAATTACTAACCGAATTTTATTTGTAAAGTTGATGGGAAATACCAATAATTGGATAATAGGGTTGTTTTCGAGTTCCTTTTTCCTCTTCAATTTCCAGTACAGTATTTTTGCTTTTTAATCGATTATTGGTAGTTCCAAATAAAATAATGTCCTACAAATAAATTTTAATGGTTTCGACCGAATTCCAGTCAATCCTTTATCTGGGTGAGCAGAAGAGCATTTCCATTTTATATCAACGACTAATTTAGCGATGGTTTCGGATTTTGATAAAATTTGGCGAGTATGTTTGGCATATTTCTACAAAGATTTTTCAATGTTTTATTTTGAAATGTGGCAACCCGGGTAAACTGTGTCAACCCGAGTAATAATATGGATTCTAATAAAATTATATCTCATTTGATAGGTTCCCATATATAAGCACATACAAATTGATCCGAAATATGGGTCACCTGCATGTATCTAATTATATTAAATTAGATATAATTTGATACAATTTTATCCGAGATTTGTCCATATCCGAGGACAATAAATTATATCTAATTAGATATAAATATATCTGATTTTATAAAATTTTAACTTGATAGTAGGTATGCTTTTTGTAACTTGAAATTATGCTTAAACGTAATTAAGTTTAAAAATAAAATTTCCTAGAAATCAACAATTTTAAAGAGCAACATTTCTTTAAATGAAACAACGAAATGATTAAAAATTATCAAGAACAAATTGAGTATTTCAAATATATATATATTAAGTTGTATTGTCTTATAGAATGTACACACTTTATATAAAAAAAATCACTTGCAAATGATTTCGTTATAAAACTAATATGGTTATATGTAAAAGGCCAGTATGTAATAAAGTCTTAACTTGCAGATAACTTAATATAATACTGAACTTTACCAAAATTTGTATGGGATTATATATAAAGCTATATAAAGTTAATAAGAAAAATATTTTCAGTATGACGTCACATATAGTTTTATAATACTTTGCATGGGACCATATATAATCATGTCAATACTTATCTGGCGTACCCAATGGGTATGTCAGAGAGAGGCTCAGAAGATGAAGGGAGTCGGAGTTTGGGTCCTATTGGAGAGGGTCTGGGGAGAGGTCGCGGAAACTCTTGTCAATGACGAGGGGCGAACTAAGTACCGTGACAGGTTACCTCACGGGACACTGTGGCCTTAGGTATCAATTGTACCAGATGGGTCGATCCTCTACGGATACGTGCAGGTTTTGTGAATTGGAACCCGAGACCTCAGAGCATGTTCTCTGCAAATGTTCGAGGTTCTCCGACAGGAGGGTGCGTTATTTTGGTGGTCGAAAAGTGACGCCATCGCACGTTTGGAATTGTTTACCTGGTAGGATAGTTGGCTTCGTAGGGAGCCTGAACCTATAGGGTGTATTCGTTGGCAGCACAAAATACCAACTTCTGGTCGCGGTGCATAGTGCACTCTAGTCTAATCTCTAATCTACATATATTAGGATTCTTATATGGAGTAAGATTTGGAGACATATGTATATTGTGTTAAGAAATTTTATAAAAAAATTTTTAAATTTATAAAATATTTTTTTAAAATTTTATAAAAAAGAAAAAAAAAATCGAAACTAATTTTTGAAGAAATACAATTCCAATTTTTTTTTACAAATAGCCAAACACGTGTTATAGAAACCCTGAAATTTTCCAAGTGGAATCTCTACTACTTTGTGAGATATTTGGAAAAAAGTATTTCTTTAGTTATTTTAGCAAAATCAATCAAATTCTGATGACATACGATATATTTTTTTTAGATATCTCAAAAAGGAGTAGAGATACCACTCTGAAATTTTTAGGGTGTTTTGAACATGCAATTTTTTAATTTTTTTTTTTAAATAATTTAAAATTTAGTTTAGTTTTATATAAAATTTCTGAACCTTAAGATTTTCAATTTTTTACGACTTTTTTAACACAACAAAAGTTATGACTTTTTGAATGATGTTCCAACCCTTTATTTTTAGATATATTAAAGCTTTAGGGTTACCACAGTTTTCAAAAAAACATCGTTTTGGAAATGTACATTTACGTTTGGCAGTAAATTTGATCAAAATCGGAAGACCCTCGAAAATTTGTCGTTGAAATAAAATGGCAATTCTAAAAATTCATTATATTTTTGCTTATAATAGTGCCATTATATACTTAAAAATTTGCTTTTATATTAATGTAAATATTTTTACCATAAATTATACTTTATGTACCTACAATTTATCACTGTTAATGTTCTAGAATTTATGACATAATTTGTATTTTTTTTTTTTTTTCAGATTCAACAGGATAACAAATTGCTCATACAATTACTGGTACATATTTATGCATTATGTAGGTTTAAATTGAATTTTAAGATATCACATCGATAAGAGGTTAATTAAAAATAATAATTTGTACATTTATGTTTGTAATTAAGTGGTAGTTTGCAGTTTAATTTAATTTCGATAAACATCATTTATATGCAAATTATAATATTATTGGTTTATGTTAATTTTAGGTAGTTTAATATAACAATTTGTAAACTATAATTAAATTTAGAGGCTAAATTAAAATGGAATTAGAGGCAAATTAAAAAAAAAAACAAATTAAATTGTGGACTTAAATAATAAAAACACTCAACGGGCAAGAAACGCTGAATGCAATGCGGGAAAAACAAAGTTTTACTTATTTGTAGTTTTGGAAATATCGCGGTTTTTATATTTACATATATTTTTTCGTATATTTTGCTTAATTTTTCGAAATTGTATGACAGCATCATAAAATATTTTTTTTTAGACTATATATCTACTCACAATTACGCTGTTTGTATCAGGATATGATCCTGAGTATTGAAAAAGCTATTGAACTATAATTAAGTTTTAAGTTTTAAAACCTACTACGCGTATGATTAATATTAATTCATTAGTTGTTCGGGAAATTAGTCCAAAACTTGTTTAGTAGTAAAGTGAGTTTAAAAATTAAAAGCTGGTTTACGCTAAGATTTCAGGCTATATTATTAATGATATTATGCAAATTATAGTATGCATTGTCTTTTATGTGAAAGATCTTGGTATTTAATTGAAATTATGTTTTTTCTAGAAATTTTAAAGAAAAGTTATTTATGGTAAAATAGTACTGACCCGGGTAAAAACAGTTATATCTAGTCATATATAATATGATAAAGTCATATCTGACTTTGAATGGAGTCACAATACAGCTTATATCATTCTTTACAAATACATCTGATAATTTTTATTGAGAGAATATTTTATAGGGTACCTGATATTATTATATGTCTCCAAATCTTACTCCATATATAACTACATAAGGCATATAATAATAATCCAAATATATGTAGTGATCGATATGATTACTAGGGTGGGGCGATTAGTATGGAAGGAAAAACATTTTCTGATTCTTGGGATTGTACTGAGGAAAAAAGTTCACTAGACCATACGTCTACGGTGAAAATCGAGCTTCCAGATTTTGACTTACGGGCGTTGTGGTGTAATGGTTAGCGCGTTGGACTTTTACACAGAAGGTCCCGGGTTCGATCCCCGGTGCCGGCAACATCAAAATAATATGTATGAGTTTTTTCTATACCTCATACGTATCGCAATGTCCACCTTCGGTGTTCCCATAGCAATTAACCCCACCGAAGTAAAATAATGAATCAGGGATATGAACCAAAAAGCTTCAATAAGTTCGCCAACTCTCAATCAGGTGGCGAGCAACAACTGTTCTACGACTTACCTACTCGCGCAATTACAGTGTTGCCATGTCTGAAGCCCTTCATCTTTCCCCACCTTTCATCTCTATACTATCCCTTTCCAAAGAAAGCAACACACTAAATATAGGAAGTATTTCCTGAGTGTTGCCTCTCTTTTTTTAAAAAAAAAAAAAAAAAAAAAAAGCCCTATTTTGAAATTAAAAATTAACCCTTAAACCCCACCCACAAATATGATTGATGCATTAATCTGCTAGAGAATCTTCCAAAGAAGAGATTGATTCCATAATCTTGGATAAACTCCTCCTACCGGGCATTGTTACTTTCCCCAAATACGGCTAAAAATGCCCACTTTTCAAATTAAAAATTAACCCGTTAAACGCGGGCTAGGATGATGTTTTATGCATTAATCTGCTAGAGAATCAAAGAAGAGATTTATACCATGATCTTGGATAAGCTCCACCTACTTACTGAGATATGTCCATCCCACACATTGTTACTTTCACAAAATACGGCTAAAAAGTCAAAATCTGGAAGCTCGATTTTCACCGTAGACGTATGGTCTAGTGGACTTTTTTGCTCAGTACAATCCCAAGAATCAGAAACACGAAGCGCCCATTAAGATGTTCAAATCGCCCCACCCTAATGATTATATATGGTCCCATGCTAAGTATTATAAAACTATATGTGACGTCATACTGAAAATAGTTTGCTTACAACTTTATATAGCTTTATATATAATCCCTTACAAATTTTGGTAAAGTTCAATATCATATTAAGTTATCTGCAAGTTAAGACCATATTACATATGTCTTCACTCATAACCATGTCAAGTTTATAACGACATCATTTTCAAGTGATATTTTTGAAACATTACATATTTTATAGATAATTTTTAAACATTTCGTTATTGCATTTGAAAAAAAAAAAATGGGTCTTTAAAACTGCCGATTTCTAGAAATTTTAATTCTCAACTAAAATACTTTTAATCATTACCCTAAGCCACAAAATGTATACCGAGTATCGGCTAAAATTATATACAATCAGATATATTTATGTCCATTTATATATAATTTAATGTCCAGGATATTGGACAAAACTCGTATAAAATTGTATCAACACTTAGAGTACTATGTAGGTAAAGACCACTGCAAATGTATTTAAAAACAAATGATATTTCACTTTAATAAAGGACGACTTACATTTCAGTAATTCAACTAAAATTGTCATTTGTTTTTTAATGTTCAAAAAAATGACTAAAAATTAACAACATGTGTTAGTAAAAAATAAACAAACGTTTATTTTTTATATTTTTAAATAACAAAAAACAACTGTAAAAAATTAATTTAAAATCATAAAACAGTCATTCGATGTGTTTTGTTTTTTAAATGATCTACAAGGTTAGTAAAAAATTAAATTTGTTCTACAAAAAATAAAGAAACTGTATTACAACCCAAACAACTACATATTTTTAAAGCAGAAGTTCGCTGAGTGTAATTTTATATATTTAGATTCATGTAGATGACCCATTTTTCGGATCAATTTGTATGTGTTTGTATATGGGAACTTATCAAATAATATATAATTATATTAGACTGCATATTATAATTTTTACCCGGAGAAAATGTCTTTATTAAAATAGTAGCTTAAAAGTTTAACTATTACTTCAGAAACTACACTCAAAAAGATTTAGGTTGAACGTTTAAAAATAAGAAATGATATCTAAAATATTATTTTTCCGTATTTTATACATAAATTATATGATCGTGCATAGAGAGAATTTTCTTGGACGAGATTTTATGAAATTATTCTTTAATGAACTTTTCTTCTTAAAGTGAATGAAAATTTCTTAAGTTTTAAAAAAGAGCTTCATTATTTTTATGAAACTTTTTTTTATAAGTGTATGAAATTTTCATAAACAAATCGAAATTTTTAATAAAATTTTATTAAAAAATGCATTAGTTTTATGCACGTATTACAGTGAAATTTCATTGATCTAATGTAAAGATTCATTAATATCATGTAGATAATTCTATCGGTGTTGATTTTTTTTTTCAATATTTATCAAATTTTGTAAGTTTTTATGACAACCTTAAAAAAATGTTTACAAAACTTCAAACGGCTGAACTAAAATTACGTTTTAATTTAAAACCCTTCTAGACGTATGATTAATATTAATTCATAAGATGTGTAGGAAAATTGTTTAAAAAATGTTTGCCAGTAAATTAATTTGAAATTTTGAAAACTCTTAAGAGAATTAAAAAAATATTATAAATTTTAATGATATTTCATGAATTTTAACACTAACAAGTATACTAACTACATTCTAAAATAATGCATGTTAAATTACTACAAGCAAGTACAGTAAAACCCGGTTAAGACGAGCCTCGTCTTAAGCGAGGCTCGTATTAAGCGCGGGGGGGGGGGGTTTAAAGATACAAATATGTATTATGCTATAAACACATAGACGACTGCAGCTACACGACTACAGCCTGTCAAAAATAAAATACACACGTTTATATGAAAACGATTATTTTGGCACCAACACGACTACACGGCTACCCGACTACTTTTGCCGCTGTAGTCAATTTAGGTTAATTCCTATTTTGTTGGCTGCAAAACCAAAATAGTGTTGACAATAAAACAAAATATGTAACAAATTAGTGCTTAAAAATATTTTATTTTGTTAAACACAAAAAACGTCGCAACATCAAATGGTATAATTGCATTAATATTCAAGAGGGGTTATATAAATTTATTTTCACGTTATAATAATGTATTAGATTAGATTAGATTATATGGCACTATGCACCGCGACCAACTTAGGTCTTTTGTGCTGCCTAAAGTTACCCTAAAGATTCAAGCTACCTATAAAGCCAATAATCCTATTAGGCAAAATCTTCATAATGTCCGAAGGGGAGACAACGCGATTGCCAAGAAACTTGGCACGCCTTTCACATAGCCTCGGACATTCGCAAAGAACATGCTCTGATGTCTCAGCTACCAGTTCGCAAAACCTACACTCATCCGTGTCCGAAAGACCCCTTTTGAGCAGGTGGTATCTGAGATTGCAGTGTCCAGTCAGGTAAGACACCAGGGTTCTCAAGTCACCCCTCCCGAGGGACAAGAGTCTCCTCGATCCTGCACTGGAAAAAGAAATCAATCTCTTAGCCTGTCGTTGGCCAAGAGAGTTTTCCCAATAGAGAGAGAATTCTGACTCCCTCCACGACCCGAGCTTCTCCCTAACATACCCCAAAGGTATACCACAGAATGGTTCAGGGCCAATAAAGGGCCTTCGGGCCCCGCAATTAGCAAGACAATCTGCCCTCTCGTTGCCCTCATGCCCCTCGTGACCAGGAACCCACCCTAAGGTAAGCGAGTTGCGCCTGCCAAGTCGGTTAAGAGCCAGAATGCATTCCATGACCAGACCAGATGACACCTCATAGGACATTAAAGCCCTTAATGCCGCCTGACTGTCGGAAAGAATGTAGATGCGAGATCTAATAGTGCCCCTTCGTCGACACTCCTCCGCGCAGACACAGATAGCAAAAATCTCTGCCTGAAAAATGGAGGGGTATCTACCCATGGGTAAGGCCCGTTGGAAACCTGGTCCATAGACACCCGCACCAGTGTCACCATTCGCATGCTTTGAGCCATCTGTGAACCATATCTGAGAACCCCGCTCTGGCTCCCAGGATCTGTTGGTCCACATGGCCCTGTCGAACAGCATCACTTTAAAGTTCCTATCAAAGATGTACTCCGGTGACCTCCTATCCGTAACCTTTGTAATCGGGTCATCAATTAGGATTCTAGCGATCCTCATGTGACCCCTTAGATCACCTCCCCTCATGTCACCGAATTCTCTAAGTCTGGAGGATCCTATGCAGGCAGCCTCCATTACAGAAATATGCAATGGTGGTATCCCCAGCATAACCCCCATGGCATCCGTCGGGCAGGTTCCGCCTGCCCCCGTTATGCCAATACACATAAGACGGTAGATCCTCTTGAGAGCATCCCTTGCCCCTACCTGTTCAACCTTTGGCCACCATGCCAGGGCAGCATAGGTGATCATAGGTTTAACAATGGTGTTAAACGACCAGTAGACCATCTGCGGCCTTAGACCCCATGTCTTACCAAAAGCCTTTGGCAGGCATAATATGCCCTTGTGGCCTTCTTGGAGACATAGTCAAGATGTTCATTCCAGGTAAGGGATCTGTCAAGAGTCACGCCGAGGTACTTAACACTACTGGAAAAGCCCACCGTGGCCCCATCAATGACAGGCATTGTCAGGTTAAGTTTCCTCCTATTCGTAAATGGTACCAGGATTGTCTTCGACGGGTTGACAGACAAGCCCTTTTCCCGGCACCAAGAAAGAGTATAGTTCAGAGCCTGCTGCATACGTTCGGATATGGTCCTATCATCAAATCCCACTACAGAAATGACAAGATCATCCGCGTATCCATAAGTCCTGAAACCCAGGTCGTTCAAACCTTCGAGTAGTTCATCAATGACCAGCGTCCAGAGTAACGGCGACAAAACACCCCCCTGTGGACAGCCCCTAGTCGCATTTACGGTCCTACTAGTAGTCCCTATGCCGAACGTGATTATTCTAGAGCGTAGCATCTCCAAAGTCCAATTGATGATAATTGGAGAGATGTCCTTTCTAACCATGGACACCCTAATTGCCTCGTAGGACGTGTTGTCAAAGGCGCCCTGTATATCAATAAAGGCACAAAGGGCAATATTCTTTGCCTCTAGTGCCCGTTCTATTGTAGTGACAACATGATGGACAGCAGTCTCGGTAGATTTACCTCGTTGATACGCAAACTGTAATTTGTGTATCGGCTTTCGCCTTAGGTAAGTATCCCTAATGTACTGGTCCAAGACTTTCTCCATTGTTTTAAGGAGAAACGAACTCAGGCTAATTGGTCTAAAGGATTTGGGCAGTTGTTCAGACTTCTTCCCCGCCTTCGGTATAAAGACCACTCTAACCTCCCTCCACGGCGTCGGTACATGACCGAATAACAGACTAGATCTAAATATCCTAACCAGTTGTGGGACAATTAAATCCATCCCTTTCTGCAACAGACAAGGATAGATCCCATCCGGACCCGGAGATTTGAATGAAGAGAATTCACCTATCGCCCATTTTACCCTGTTCTCCTGAAAGACAGCACTTGATAGGCGTACATTTCTGCCTGTTAGGTCTGGAACTCGTTGAATCACGACAGACCCGCAGTTGTCAACGCATCCTGGGAAGTGCGTATCAAGTAGGAGTTCACAGGTTTCAATGGGAGATTCAGTGTAGGTACCATTCGGCCTCTTGAGAGTACATAGACCATTCGTATGATCCTGGGACAGGGCCTTTTGTAGACGCACCGCCTCTGGAAGATCAGAGATCTTCTCACAGTAGTTGCGCCACGTGGACCTCTTGGATCTACGTAGTTCTTTATTGTACTCAGTGAGCGCTGCCTTATAGGTAACCCAGTCTCCTGTTTCCTTGGCCCTATTGAACAGTCTTCTGGCCTCCATTTTGAGCTTATCCAGACCATCGTTCCACCATGGAACATCCCTCTTCGTCTTCCTGGTCTTTTCAGGACAGCTCAGAGTATAAGCAGAAGTTAAATTTGAATGAATATCAGATGCTATATGATCAATTTCGCTTGTGATCAAGATGAGCCCTTTAGAAAGATCTGCACCGTTTTTCAAATGATGACCGAAAATTTTCCCAGTTTGTGCATCTGGGATTACGATAGATCTGGCATGAGTCCAATGAACTAACAACATCGAATACCAGGTGTTGGTGGTCAGACATTGATACTTCATTGGAGACATGCCAATTGGAAATGGCGAAAGAAATATCAGAGCTAGTAAGAGTGAGATCTAAGACCTCTGACCTAATAGCATTCCTGAAAGTCGGCTCGTCACCCCTATTTGCTATGTTTATATTATTGCTACATATAAATTCAAGCAGGTACTCACCACGTTTGTTTACATTGGTACTTCCCCATGTTGTGTGATGTGCGTTGGCGTCGCAACAGAGGATCCAACTGAGTTTCCTCTTTCGGCAATATTCCACCAAGGCCGAGACCTCAGTAGTTGGTACCGTGTCAGCATCGCCAGGTAGCTAAGCAGAGGCCAGAACTACCTCGTGTTCCCCAGATAAGGAGGGCACCTTTGCCCAGATCGCAACCAAGTCTCCCATAATGAACTCTGAAATTGGAAGATATGTTAGATTGTCCCTAACTAGGATGGCTGCTCTTGGCCTGATATGCTTTGAATCGTAAATCAACCTACCTTGATTTGCGTTAAGCCCTTTTATGGCTCCGTCGTGCACCCATGGCTCCTGAATAAAAACAGCATCCAGGGCCTCAGTGGTGAACCTTCTGTTGGCGACGTCCGATGCCGCTTTGGCATGGTGAAGGTTCACCTGTAAGCACTTTAAGTGCTTCGGTGTCTTACCTTTTCCGGTAGCCATTATTTACGAGCGTGCTTGGCGGCACGCTTTGCCACCTTTCTGCCCCTGTTGGAGTTCAGCAGAACCGCCTCCTCTGCCGAGTTTCTCTCCCACTTTTTCCGCCTGTTGGGAGCCTGCTGATTGGCCATATTCTTAGCTTTGGGCTTTTGGCCATATTCTTAGCTTCGAGCAGCCCGGTTTATCATCCATATTAGGGTCATTAGAGACCCTGGTGTCGGATTTAGTCGTTGCTGCCGAATTATTTGTATTTGCCCTATTGGGTATGTCACGCCCGACCTCTTGTTGCTGACGTGTAGGCCTTACCAGCGCTGTTCCATATCCAAAATTCACTCTGTAGTTCTTTCGCTTGAGTAGGTCGGCTGAGATTGGGTCAATGGAGAGGGTTAGCTCAACAATACCACCCTTTATGACCCTATTCAGTACCTTCCAATACCCAACCGAAAGTTCACAGTTCTGGCCCTCAACTAGTCCAAGAAGTAAATCACTGGACGTGTCCTCCTTTTCGGGAAAGTATCCCACGAACACTTGGGCCTTCGGCACTTCATCTTCCGCCACTACTTTCAACACAGCATCGCTCCATGGCTTCAGAGTGGGGACGTGAGTCTCCAGCCACTGCGCTGTGTCTTTGTCGCGGCATACAAAACTGAGCCAACCTGGCTTATAGGAGCAACTAGAGAAACTGGGCTTTATTGTCCCTTTTCTAAGCTCCGCGATCTTGTACAAGACAGCTCTTTGAATGGAGTGCAGCTGTTCATCTGTCCATCTAGTCGCCGGAAAATCAGGCGGAATTACACCAATCTTACGGTGGAGACTGCTTCTTTATAAGACGGCGCCATTTGTTTTTGCTGCTTCGCTGGAACCGTCAAGGCTGGCTTTGGCAATGTGCCGCCTTCAACCTTGCGAGATGTGCCATCCACAGCAATCTCAGCGGTCCGTTTTGCAGGTTGTTTCGACCCTGGTGGCGTTGAGCCATCTGAGCGTACCCTCTTTCTTTTACCAGCGAGCTCTTTAACCTCTTTTCGGGCTTCGCGCATTGATAGCAAACAAAGTCGCCGCGCTGCCTCTGGGTCAATACCCTCGTCCAGGTACATCCTCAGGCGTTTTCGAGCAGCACCACATAGCTTCACTCTTTCAGTCGCAGGTTTCGACTGATCACCTGGAGCTTTCGTAACCTCATTCGCGGTACTAATAGGCTGGGAACATAACATAATAATGTATTATAAATAAGTAATTGTATTTTTAAGTGAACTTTATATACGTGTCTACAACCAAGCATGTTGTTCTATTTTAATAAAGAAAAAAAAGATATAATTGGCACTACTGAAACAAAAATGCATTTGTATCAGGGATGTTAAATGGAGTTTTCAATTTTGTACCAACATCCAAAAAAAATTGTACTTTTTGGACGTTGACGGTACCATTTTTTTTAAATTTATTAAAACAACAAAAAAAAATACATAAAAATTCTCTTGTACAGAAAAAAAAAACAAAACCTTCCAATAACATACATTATATGTATGAATAAAATAAGGCATAAAAAAGTCTTATGAATATATGAGACCAAATCATGGAATTATTTGTTTAGTTAATAAACTATTTGGAATTTCTACATCATAGCAGCATAAATTTGTCGCTCTTAACCAATCCTTAGTCTGTATGAGACTTGATAATGTTGGCTAATGTAGTCTGTTTCTTTCCTTAGTTTTTATTATATTTTGAAAAGAAAAAAAACTCTTTCCACATTTGCAGACCAGTGTGGAATGGATAAAATTCCAGCAACGACTAGAAATGTCTGGAAACATATTGACATTCAGTTCATTTTGAAAATTAGCTACTACCGACCAAAAACTACAAACGTTTTAATTTTTTAACGACTTCAGTTAAAGAAATTTTAGTTTTTACTCTGGCTCAAGTAATATTTTTACTAAGAAGACAAGAATGGAGCAAAATTAATGATTAATCGGTTTTTTGTTAAAGTTCTGCCTATTATGGAGGCTATAACTTTTCTAAAACATTGGGTTCTGATGAGATCTTTAACCAGATCGAAATACTAGTATTAACCTAGCTAATATGTTTGATTTGCTTTATTTTTGTAAATATACGGAGGTTGAGAGCTCGTTCTAAATTAAACATATATAAGATTGTTTGGAATTTTCTTTCATTTCTTTAACAATAATTTAATTTTCGTTTGAGTTTGAATTTTAACGTCTTTTTCAGACAATTGCAGTTAATACTATAATTAATATGCAATTTTATTTAATTTAATTGTGAAAGGCGTGGTAGAGAAGAATGAGTGTATTTTCTAAAAATCATAACTACATTGCAAATATTCAATTTTTTCTGAATCAGACTGCGCAGTTTCTGGTATTGAACCTTCGTCAGTGACCCTGTTTTTTTTTTTGAATTTTTGAATAATGTAATATTTGTTATGTTTTTATTTGTTCGATTGCGTCTATATGAAATTTTTCTGTGCAATCACTGACCGTGGTATAGATAAACTGATTTCTAATGCCACATGCACTCGCACTACACGTTAGACAGAGCGCTTTAGCCCTCTGAGCTATAGTTAGGTCGAGTTTTGTTGTGATTAAAACTAGTTTTATTCAATACACGGTGTTTTTGTTCTTGCATACATAATCTCAGAAGTACAACTCCAACAACACAACAGTTCTATTTTTAGAAACTCACCTCAGTCTAATGTCCACTGTTTTCCCATATGTTATAAGTGATGTCATATCTATATATCAATTTTCACTTCTTCAGAATTTTAATAAATTCAAAATAAAAGTGAAGTTGGCTGCAACAAGTGTCAATATATGTAAGAGCTGCCAGATAAATTTTGTAAAAATCGTAAATTTTTAATCGATATTAAAAAAAATAAATTGCCAACTTTATTCTTCAAAATCCTTAAAATGATGATAAATCGTAAAATCTGGCGGATATAGTCGCATATATTTTAAGAGCTCATTACATAAAACGAATAAATGCAATGAAAAAGGACACAATAACAATTGTTTGCTATACTAAAAATTCAAAAAGGGGAAAAATTAAAAATTTTTAAATTGTACCAAATGAGTCGCGGTAGTACCACGGTACTTTAGAAGGTCAAAATGTACCAAAAAAAGTACAATTGTACCAACTTTAACATCCCTGATTTGTATAAAAAACAGCTGTTGATATTTTTAAATTGAATCGTGATCAGCTGTTTACTATGCTGCTGTCGTTTCCAAAATAATAAGTAGCTGACCACACGGCGACGATTGCAGTCAACGGCATTTGCAGTCGTGTAGCTCTGCAGTCTGCTGTGGTCTATGTGTTTATAGCATTAAAACAAAACAAAAACAAGATTATTCAGATTTTTACATAAATAAAAAAAAAATTAGCATTTCATGCATTCACAATTAAAAATTCACTTAAAATTCTTAATTTATTTAAAAAAAATATGTTATTTTTATCTGAATGACTGAGTTAACGATTTATAAGTTTTTCTATTACCAAAATATGATTGTCAGCTTCTTCGGCACACGATTTTGTTCGAATATACCTATTTTTTTTATGTTTATTAAGCTATTGTGTACCTTTTGTATATTAGGTACTTCCTCCTCTATTTCGACTTCTTATTACTTGACACATTTTCAACATCGGGAGGATTAACAATTTCCAATATTTCTTCATCTGATAATGTATGTGACGTTAAAAGATTAGAAAGTCATCCACGGATATGGAATTCATATTAGGTATATACCATTAAACGGATAAAGAGTGTACTAAACATGGTAATTTGTATGAAACGAGTTTTTGGGACTGCTTAAAACAGTTCGCAATAACCGAGGGTTCGTATTAACCGAGTTCGTATTATTGTATTTTATATGAAAATTGTTGCCAAAACGTCGGGAATTTTAAATTAGTTCATATTAACCGAGGGTTTGTCTTAACCGAGTTCGTCTTAAGCGAGTTTTACTGTATGTAAGTATACAAATATAAAATTTCAAATTAAAAAAAATCGCCAAAATTGAAAATATTGCTGATATTGAAAAAAATTGGCATATAAAACAAAAAAAACGTCAAAATTAAAAGAAATCGATAAAACTGAAAAATTGCTAATATTTAAAAAACCGCCAAACATTTAAAAAATTATCAGAATTGAAAAAAATAGCCAAAATAAAAAAACGCCAGAAATGAAAAAAAATATTCAAAACAGAAATACAGTGAACTCGCGAAAAACGTGAACTAATTTTTACCAAAATTTAATAATAAAATAGCACTATTTAACCTCACATACAGAGAAATAAAGTGCCTACTGAATTGAAAAGTGTATTTTAATGGCAACAACTTATAATTTAAGATAGTACAAAAATATTTACATTAGCTTTCTGAATATTTTGGGTGTTGCAACTAAAATTCAGTTTAATTATCCGGACTTTGTTGTGAAAACTAACCTACAGTTGTACCAACCGACTGAAATTCGCAATATCCGAATTTTAGTCGTAGTAACCTAATTTCAGTTGGCAAATATATACATGTTTCTCTGTGTGCAGAAATGAACTTCTAGCAATCAAACTAATAACGAGTATTTTTAAAACACACATTTTATAAACTTTGTAAAAAAAGATATAATTTTTATTAATTTTTAGTTATTGCATGAGAGAACGTCCAAAGTCTGCGAAAGTGTTTTTTAAACAGTGCAACTAATGAAGACTTTTGGAAAAATGAACGGACTCGACAGTATAGGTTCGGTTGTACTACCAAAAGTTAGTAAAACCCTGTACTCAGTTTGGCCAGTTTGACTAAAAATTTTTTTTTATGGACCTCAAAAGATTTTGAAAATCAGTGCACCACTCAAAAAAAGGGTCCTCAGTTTTTGCCCTACAGCTAATTCAGACTTGATGATATTGCTTAACTTTATTTGGCAATAATGTAGTGAAGAGTCAACTGAACAAATAAACATTTTATGTGCATAAAATCATTTTTTCCTGCACTTTTTTGAAATACTATAGGAGAAAAACTATTTTTTTTTTGCTTTTTTCAGCATTACTTACAGGGACTCATAATTTTTCACTAACAATATATACCAAATTGTAGCCACTGTAAATCTGAACAACTTTTGTGAACATATTAATACAATCTGAATGTGTCTAGGCATCCTAAATAGCTTACAAAAACCACTTTGTACCTAGTAAACAGACTAGACTACACTTTTATTGCATTTTTGTTTACTTTTTTTGTTATTAAATATATATTATATCATTTTAAATTTATAACGAGCTTTCAACCTCCGTATATTTACAAGAATAAAGCAAATCAAACATATTAGCTAGGTTGATGCTAGTATATCGATCTGGCTAAAGATCTCATCAGAACCCGAAGTTTTAGAAAAGCATTTGAGCTTTTTTTTTACGAAAAATTGTAGACTTCGGTACACCCTAATGTGCATAAAAACTTAAAAAAGATTTATCTAAAAAATACTAGTAGCGAACTTAATATATATACTCGAATTTTTTTATTTTTCCCATAATCAACTGGATAATACTCATCGTTTTAGTATTGTACACTTCGGGACACGATAATGTGCATTTAAAACTTAAAAAAAAAATTATGCCGCAACTTTTTGCAAACCGCAAAAAAGTAGTATGTTTCCTTTTTGTGGACTTAACGTATATGATATCATGGTCATATATTTGTATGAAATTATGTATATTTTCATCCAATCATATACAATATTGTAACATTCAGTGCAATTTTACCACCAGACTAAATCGAGAATCTAATTATATTTCGATGTATCAGTATACACTTTTATATCTGGTCAAAATCCGAATACAATATCTGGTTTTTATATAAATATATCTATTTGTATCAGCTTGTATATAAACTGATACAATTAGATACAAAACTGACAAAAATCTAATAACATTCTATTGGGCCATAATTCGGATAAAATTGTACTGGACGTTTATCTAATTGCATCAAATTAGGTCTAAAGCCATACAAACAGATACAATTATATGTGCCCATATTTCGGATGAAATTTAATAAGATTACATATAGCATTACATAGAAATTAATATGACTACATAAATCCTCATTCCAATTTTTTTTTAATCAGGATATTTTAAGATGAAAAAACATAAGACCATATATACATTTTTTTACTCTAGTTGTTTTATAACATAAAAATGTTTGCCAGTTTAATACAAATTTAAGAGGTTCATTATTAAAGTAAAAAAAAACACATTTTTAATACATTTCACAATGTGGTTGATTAAAAGTGGTCGATTAAAAGTTCTTGATTAAATACCAAAATAATCTTTTAAAAAATTGTACTAACTTAGCTGAAAAAAAAAATTTCTTCAGAAGTTATAAACTGGCTCTGAAAATAGTTCCTTAAAAGTCCACGATTAAACATGAAAATAGACAATCCTTGATTTCTCTAAAAAATAGCCCCTTAATAAATTGTTTATTAGATAAATTTCATATCAAAACCTTTAGAAAAAAGTCACATTTTGAACCCGACCCTCTCAGATTTTGATAAAATTTAGCATACAGCTACATTTTACCTATACAAACACAATCTCATTTTTTAAAATTGCATTTTCGAAAAATTTTGGTCGTGGCAAGGTATCGAAATATTTGAAAAATGACGGTAATAGGTACTTTTAAGCAGCGATTACTACGGAATAACCTCCATAGAAGTTGCTTATGCAGACGCTGACGACTATAACAAAACAAAATAAGAGCTATTTTAAAGGTATAAAAATGCTAAAACTATTACAGGAACTCAAAGCTTCCATTCTTTTATACCTTTAGATGAAACTTCACTAAAAGTTAGCAATTAATCCGAAAGTCAACAATATGAGCTGCGCAAAATTATATATTAAATCTAAAACAATAAAAATAAAAAAAAAAAATTACCAAGGGTAAGTCCATATTTTGGGGTTGTCTGAAAAATTTGATAATACGATTCTTGTTCTAATCTATTAGAATTACAAAAAAATCTGTATAACTTTCACAGTATAGCTACTTTATTCTTTTTTGTCACACAATGATATCAAAATATAAAGAAGTGAACAAGAGATGCATTTACTTAATAAAATTTAAATAAAAAATAAAAAGAAAAAAACAACGCCATTTTAGTTTTTAGATATGTTATATATATATTAAATAGCCTTTCTAACAAAATTTTTTTTTTTGAAAAAAACACAACCTTTGAAGTGTTTTCCTAGTTTAAAGTTTTATTTTTACAACTCTCATATATGGGCAGGGGCTCAACTGTCTATTCTGAAGCTTTTGGACCGTGTTCGGGGGGAGGGCGGTGAAGCTCATCAATGACAGTAGTGTATCCAACTCTATTAATTCATTGGAGCATCGTCGGAATGTGGGTTGTGTGACACTTTTCTATCGATATTACCATGGGAGATGCTCATCTGAGATAAGTGAACTTATTCCACGAGCCCGAGTTTTTATTCGTAATACTCGCTTATCTAGTAGAGCACATCCGTTTGTAGTTGATTGTCCTGTGTTTCGCACAACGCATTACAGAGAAAATTCATTTTTTAGTCGAACGATTCGTATGTGGCACAAACTTCCCGCAGAAGTCTTCCATGTTACTTACAATTTAGAAAAATTTAAATCAAATATCCACAAACATTACTCCCTCTTTCCTTTTTCCTCCTTCCCATACCCTATTTTCCTGATCAATACAATGCACTGCATGAGTATGGGGCATCCCCTGAGTATTGGTTAAATTATAAAAAAAAACTGCTTTAAAATGTCACCGATTTTGTTTTATGCTTTGATGGCGTAGTTAAAATAGTTAAATAGTCCTGTAAAGAGACTAACTAAAGTAATATTCTACAGTAATTAATATAAAAATTAATTACGATTGTCATTATCTGACGGTTGCAAAACACTTTCTAACATAAAATTTGAAGAAACTTGCTTAACGGCGACTCAATCTCTAACCTACACTTGGTATCCAGCTATTGTATGTGTATAAAGCGCATCATAAAACATGATAATTACTTGTGAAAAAGAGATAGGATTAAGAAGAAAAAGCATTCTAGTTGAGAAATGAATTGTGCATTGGTATTAGTTAATTCTGTCTCTTCTGATCGAAACAATACTTGTGTGTACGTAGTGTAACCAAACTCCACTTTAGCCACAGTCATCGCTGTGTCGACCGTGGCTCAACTCGTTAAGAGGTGAGATTACGATGCATAGCTTGATGCTAAGGCAGTGAGTTCAAATCACAGTACGACACCAAAAAAAATAAAAAGTTTTTCATATAGAGCAAATTAACAATATAAAATACTTTGTTCAATTGACACATAAATTAACCACTGACGAGTCCCAGGAGGGGGACGAAACTGCGGCAGTCTGGTGTATCCCTTGTGTCCGTAAAATTTTTCAATAAATATGTTTTCTTCTTATTCTTCCTGTAAAGAGACTAACTAAAGTAATATTCTACAGTAATTATTTAAAAATTAATTACGATTGTCATTATCTGACGGTTGCAAAACACTTTCTAAAAAGAATTTTTATTTAACTATTTTTATATTTTCAAAATCGTTTTAAGCGTTTAAAAAGTTATTACCGAACTTCCTTCTCTAACTTTGAATTAATATTAATCATACAACAATTTTAAAATTACAATTTTTGCTTGTTTCATATAAACATTTTATAGGATACATATTTCTATCATTTAACAAGGAAATTTATTTCATTTCCCCTCTCAAAAATCTGCTTAAAACTCTTTAAATATTTAACTTTTATGTACCACGGCTTACCGAAATCATTTATCAAATATTATTAACATCAACCGCAACATTTTCAGTTTGTAGACTGACAGAAAAAGACAACACAAACAAACATACACCAAACAATAAACATCGTTACACACTCACACATAAATACTAATGACAAATAGCAATTTTCAAAAAAAAAAAATCAACACTTTGCAAAAACAAGCAGTTAAACAAATCAAAAGAAGAGGGAAATTTTACTTGAATATAGAACGACTTAAGAAGGCACTAAATAAAGAGAAGGGATTTGATTATGATGACTTTAAAATTTGCAAAAATATTAAGAAATCTAAAAATTGACACAAGTTTTTGCAATTTTTAAAAGATATTTCAATAGTTATTGTTAACGGACAAATATCCATTAATTTCAAAAAACTAATAGAAATTTTGAAAGGCGTGGTAGAGAAGAATGAGTGTATTTTCTAAAAATCATAACTACATTGCAAATTTTCAATTTTTTCTGAATCAGACTGCGCAGTTTCTGGTATTGAACCTTTGTCAGTGACCCTGTTTTTTTGATTTTTTTGAATAATGTAATATTTGTTATGTTTTTATTTGTTCGATTGCGTCTATATGAAATTTTCTGTGCAATCACTGACCGTGGTATAGATAAACTGATTTCTAATGCCACATGCACTCGCACTACACGTTAGACAGAGCGCTTTAGCCCTCTGAGCTATCGTCAGGTCGAGTTTTGTTGCGATTAAAACTAGTTTTATTCAATACACGGTGTTTTTGTTCTTGCATACATAATCTCAGAAGTACAACTCCAACAACACAACAGTTCTATTTTTAGAAACTTACCTCACTCTAATGTCCACTGTTTTCCCATATGTTGTAAGTGATGCCATATCTTTTTTATTTTTTATTTCATGAAATAAAAATTCAGTTGGAGATTTTTTAAATAATTGAAATAAATTTAGTTTGAGTCTGTAGATTATAGCCTGAAGTTTTAACAATTTTTCAATGCAACGCAATCAATAAATTAATATTAATCATACGCCTAGTATATTTTTTAAGGAAATATGGTACAAGTGCTATTAAAACTCCCTTAAATGTACATTATTATGAAATATTTGTTTAAGTTTAAAAAAATTAAAATTGAAAAATATTAAATTTATTACACGAATTTCACTCTATTGTACTTTTGACTCCAGTTTTTATTTAATATTTGATATTTTGGATTTTCTACTCACGATCTAGCTTATTTCAGTTTTTTGTAAAAATTTATGTAGCCTACTTTTTGGTGCTAGTTATATAAATGTTTTTATGGTTGTGTAGTTGTATAAACAATATACAAAAAAAAAACAACCGCAAAAAAATTTCAAAATGCTTAAACATTAACCATAACTTTACGACAAGTTAACATCATTCATATGTCATGTTATGGATTATGATGATAAAACATGATCATAAAACACAGACACACGAATCATAAGTACAAAAGGGAGACATTTATTTAATAAATTTATTGTATCATTAAATCGGTCCAATAAGTTGGCATAATATTCGCCGTTTATTGTTTTTCCCTTTTGAAGGTAATCGATGTGGATTATCCCGAGTGCATCAGAAAAAACTGTTGCCAACACCTCATTGGATGGCAAACTTACCTTGGCCTTCTTCGGAGCCGGTTCACCCGGAGAAACCTATTGTTTAGACTGCTGCTTGGTCCCGGAGTGTTGTAATGGATCCATGTTTCATCCACAGTTGGGTTAGGTTAGGTTAGGTCGAAAAGAGGATTCGGAGAAGGGAAATACTTCATTAAACCGACTCAAGTCCCTGAGGACTTACACTTAAGCCAGAATGTCGACTTGTTGTGCGCTCTAAACAATCGGTTCTATGTCCTATGTCACCTTACTATCCCAGGAACTCCGTCGCACTGACAAAAGTTACAAAACGCCGTAAAAACTCATTCGAATTGCTGTTAAACAACTCCAAACAATCCTTTGAAGTTGTCACACGATTACGAATTGCGAGCAAAAGCGGCACCCATCTTACAGGCAGTTTTCTTAAACCCAACTGATCATTTAAAATCGAAACCACACTGCCATATGAAATGCCTATGGCATCAACAATCTCACGCACTTTTACTCTTCGATCGGCCAACACCATATCGTGGATTTTTTCGACATTTTCTGGTGTATTGACCTCAATTGGCCGTCCAGAACGTTCATTTGTACTTGTGCGACCACAGTGAAAGTCAGTAAACCATTTTTTTACTATTGAAGTCGATGGTGCAGTGTCCCCATAGTATTTATCAAGCTTTTCTTTGGTTTGCTTGACGGTTTTTTTTTTTTCGCAAAAAATAATGTTTAATGAGCAGTCGAAAATCACTTTTTTCCATTTTTAAAAAAAATCCCCGAGGTTGTATGTTTTTGAACAGCTGTTAAACGCAAAGTAAATGACGAAACTTGCTTAAACTTTGACAGTAGTCTATTAACAGGTGGTACTTAATGGGAGCAGTGTTGCATTTCATATAACTGCGAGGGTAGTTCGAAAAGTCACGGACTTATTGATCCGCCCTCGTATTAATGATTTTTTTTTTTTTATTAATTAATAGTCATATAATTACAAATTATATACTATTACCCTAACCGAGCACCAGCTACTATGGCACTACATCGGCGCGTTGTAGCGAAAACAGACCAGTGCCTCTGGTGGGAATCGAACCCACGACCCCCGCTCAGATAAGCCAACCCGCTACCAACTAGCCTACCGGGGCGCACATTAATGAATTAATATTAATCATACGTCTAGTATGATTTTAAGACACATAGTATAGCTACTGTTTAAGAACATTCTAAATCATTATTATGAGTGTATAAATTTCATTACAGCTTAGTGCAGTTTTAAGTCGTCCTGAAGACGTCCTTATGACATTTCCAACTGCGATTCTGTGTAATAATAATTGCCAACCTAATAAATTACTGAACTTGTAAAAACACGTTAAAAGCAGAACCGTATAAATGTTATTTTTGTTCTGAGTATAAAAAATTTCCCTTCGTTGTGATGAATATAAAAACTTAATTGCACTTGATGGATTAACATGTGGCTGCTGTTTCAAATTGGCTACTCAATTGTTGATTTTTCATTAAAAAAATTGTTTATAAAAGTTTGTTAGAAAACTATGAATAAAAAAAAACATTGAGTAAAAAAAATAAATATTGAAAATTTATCTAATAAAATTTAATAGGAAACATATTACTCAAAGAGCAGATAACTTGTCTATAAAATAACCAGTGTTTAACAATAATCATTGTTTGTTCAATTAAAAAAAAATAGTTTTATAAAAAATCCTTTGTAAAAAATCCTTTAATTATACATTCTAAATTTTTGGCCTTTTTTGATTGGACTTTTTGAATCACTAAAAATCTAATAGATATTAAGTCATTTTTCATAAATAGGTATTTAACATTTAAGTAATTTAAATTTATAATTTTATTTAAGAAATCTAATTATATGTCATTGGAAAACTTATAAATATGTCTTTCGCGTTATTTCATTTTAAATGTAAAAATTACCGAAATGTTTTAACTGGAAGTTCTGGAATCATAGTTTTTATCATTAACGAACAACTGAAAATAAGTTTGTCTTGCTTTAAACAAAAGTAAATATTATTATGGCAAATCAAAATAAATTAAATGCAAAAAAAGTGAAAGTAATTGTTCAAAATACAGTTTCTTTTTTGTTTTTCGATAATTTTTAGCTTTAAAGTAAAATAAGTCTCTCACATCCCTGGAAAATTAAAATGTATATATATTATATGAAAGCAGATTTTATAAGCTTTGAAATGACAAATAATTTGTCCCGAACTGATTAGTATTTTTTTAGAAAATTAAAACTAAAAAAATTAACTTTTAAGCCTTGAAAACAAGATTATTTTGTCAAAGAAAAATCAATTAAACGGAATTCCCTAACTACGTAAGCGCCATCTACCGAATATACAAAGAACATATCATAGATGTGGCATCACTTACAACATATGGGAAAACAGTGGACATTAGAGTGAGGTTAGCTTCTAAAAATAGAACTGTTGTGTTGTTGGAGTTGTACTTCTGAGATTATGTATGCAAGAACAAAAAACACCGTGTATTGAATAAAACTAGTTTTAATCACAACAAAACTCGACCTGACGATAGATCAGAGGGCTAAAGCGCTCTGTCTAACGTGTAGTGCGAGTGCATGTGACATTAGAAATCAGTTTGTCTATACCACGGTCAGTGGTTGCACAGAAAATTTCATATAGACGCAATCGAACAAATAAAAACATAACAAATATTACATTATTCAAAAAATTCAAAAAAAAAAACAAGGCCACTGATGAAGGTTCAATACCAGAAACTGCGCAGTCTGATTCAGAAAAATTTAAAATTTACAAAGTAGTTATGATTTTTAGAAAATACACTCATTATTCTCTACCACGCCTTTCACAAGTAAAAAAGTGATATTTATTGTTCAAATTAACATAAAACAGAATATTATTTGCCTTGAGCTCATTTTTAACTTTGAAGTTATAAAACGCTGGCATCAGTGGAAAATAGAAATGTATATATTTCATAGGAAAGGAGGCTTTATAAGCTTTCTAATGCCACATAATTTGTCCCGAACACTTAAGTAATTTTTGAGAGAATTGAAGATTTAAAAAATATCTTTTGAGCCTTTCCGCCTCCAAAAAGAGCAGAAAGGCTCACGTATCTGAATCGTTACTTAATTTTTTATCAATATCGGGGAGGTGCTCTTTAACTAAAAAA
>CM037852.1:26100345-26164284 GCA_021234595.1 Delia radicum | reverse complement strand
AAAGGCAAAATTTAAAAATTTTGATTGGCCGCGAAAAAAAGCTCCACCTAGATTTTTTCCCCCTTTTTGTTGGAAAATAGTTTTTAGACCATCTAATAATAGAATCCGTTTTCAGATTGGAGGAACACGCAAAATTTTATTTAAATAGGCTCATGATCACCGTGGTAGCCTTTTATCGAAAGTTACCAGATCATTTCATTAATATTAAAAAAAATATTTATTTATTACTTAAAACCATCATATGACTAGTTATGATTAATATTAATTAAAGTCTATCATTAGAAAATTGCTTCTTAGTAAAGTGATTAATTAGTAGTGTCCGACCGAACAGTTCGGCCAGAAAATGCATTAGGTCAGTATTCAGTATTCAGCATTATGGACAAATTTGGCGGATGGAAAACTTTTTATTGGGCTGATTAGATGCTATTTTGAGTGTCAAATTTGAAGAAAAGTCTGTAGTTAAGCAATTAATTCACTGTTCGGCCTCAGAAAGTTCGGACAAATTGAAAATAGTTCGGCGGTCGAACTTTTAACTTTATAGCTAAACTTCGGCTTTTCTCTTAAATTTTATACACAAAATCGAATTAAATCGGCTCAACAAACATGTTTCCAATACCAAAATTTCCCATCATTGCCTCTAGATATCAAAAAACCGACAAAATATAGTTTTTTGGCCGAACTGTTCGGTCGCACGCTATTAATTAGTAAAGTGAATTTAAAATTTAAAAATCTATAAAAAAAAAAGATTTCGGACTACATTCTAATGAAATCATAATACTAATTTTGTTTGATGACTTCAAAATTGGACACCTAGTAAAGTTAAGTTATAAAAAATGTTCCGCTATATCCAGCAAAAAATAGTGCTTACCCAGAAGCGCTTCCGGAAGGCATTATTTAATTACGAAGCGTTTCCAAAGCAAATAAAGAAGGCATGAATTTTGTTCGCGATGTCCCATTTGGTATGTCTCTTTTAAGCGCTTCTTTCATGTACCTTTAGAAGCAATAAATTCATGCATTCTTAGGCACTAAGAAGCGCTTTTTTGTATGTTGACAACATTAATACTTCATGGTATGCACTCTTTGCTGCTTTATTGTAAGCATTATTCACTGCTTCAAAGAAGGCATTCTGGGAAGCACTACAGAATGCCTTCCCTAATTGCTTCATAGTATGCAAGGCGGTGAAGCGCTATTTTGGAAGCATACAAATGTCGTTACTGCTTACCAAATCCAGGTTATTTTTTGCTGGGTAAGGTCAGCAAACCAAAATTGTTCTAAAAACAAGACTTTTAGTTAGTAAGTATTTCTGGGATGAAGTTAAAAAAGCTTAAAGAATTTCATACTATAAAATGGGGTTATTTGTTTTATTTTTTTTGTTTGTTTTAATTTTAGTCTTGTTTTTATTTAAATAATTTATTCAGTAATCCATTTATCTACATGACATATAATTAATATTTAATTAAATATAACGTATACGATAAACAATTAGAAATGAAAAATGGTTGCTTTAATGGAAAAAGATTTAAACAAATATGTAATGAAAAAGTAAATTATATACCAGAGCTTTAAATGAATCATTAATTTTTGAATTAATTCGCGAATCATTCATGCACTGAATTAGTAAAATTTTGAACTAATTCTTTTCGCCAAAAAACGAATTGAATGAAATTTGAATCGATTCATATGCATTAGGTTGGATTCATATGCATTAGGTTGGATTCAATTCAAATACACTAAAATAAAAAAATCGCCTGAATAAAATTTAAATTTTTTAATTTTATCTGGAAAATATTTTACAGTTTTGCATTTTTTTCCAGCGACTATTTTAATTTTGACAATTTTTTGAACGTTGGCTATTTTTAAATATTGGTGATTTTTTTTTTTGTTAAATTTTGTCAGTTTTCATAATTTTAATGATTTTTTAAACTTGTTCCTTATTTTTCCTTTTATTTTGGTGATTTTTTTAATTTTAGTGATATATTTAATTCGGTGTTTTTTTTCAATCTTGACGACTTTTTTTTTTTTAACAATTTTAGATTTATTGAAAAAAAATTAAAAAATCGCTTAAACTTTAAAAAATCGAAAAAATTAAAAAAAAAATAACTAAATAAAATGTATAACGTCCATTTATTTTGTCTTTGTTTCAATTTCGACGATTTTTGTTAAATTTTGGTGATTTTTTTTTGTTAAATTTTGGCGATTTTTTTTTTTGATTTCGGCATATTTTCATATTTTGGAATTTTTCATAATTTTAGTTATTTTTTAAATTTTGGCGATCTTTTTTTAATTTTAGAGTTTTAGTGTTTTTTCTGTTTTTCATTTTAGCAATTTTTTTTCTAAAATTAGAGATTTTTTTTTTAATTTAATCCATTTTATTTTTAATTATGATAATTTTTTTTGGTGATTTTTTTAAACTTTGGTATTTTTTCAATGTGTTGTCATTATGGTTCATTGTAATTGCACAGAAAATTTCATATAGACGCAATTGAACAAATTAAAGCATAACAAATATTACATTATTCAAAAAAACAGGGTCACTGACGAAGGTTCAATACCAAAAACTACGCAGTCTGATTCTGACAATGTAGTTATGATTTTTAGAAAATACACTCATTTTTCTCTACCACGCCTTTCACAATTAAAACAATAGACCTTTTTTCACTTTTAATTAAAAGTAACAAAAGTTTAATTGCTATTACATTGACAAACATTTTTTCAGTAAAAAGTTTAGCTTAGAGTACTTTCCTTGTAAATCAGTTATTTACAAAAAAGTCCCGGTGGGTAACTGTTTGGTTTAGCTTCATTAGAATGGCATTTTAAAGTTCGAAATGTACCATAATAAAATGTACCGAAATTTACTATTACATTGACATACATTTTTTCAGTAAAAAGTTTAGCTTGGAGTACTTTCCTTGTAAATCAGTTATTTACAAAAAAGTCCCGGTGGGTAACTGTTTGGTTTAGTTTCATTAGAATGGCATTTTAAAGTTCGAAATGTACCATAATAAAATGTACCGAAATTTATTATTACATTGACATACATTTTTTTCAGTAAAAAGTTTAGCTTAGAGTACTTTCCTTGTAAATCAGTTATTTACAAAAAAGTCCCGGTGGGTAACTGTTTGGTTTAGCTTCATTAGAATGGCATTTTAAAGTTCGAAATGTACCATAATAAAATGTACCGAAATTTACTATTACATTGACATACATTTTTTCAGTAAAAAGTTTAGCTTGGAGTACTTTCCTTGTAAATCAGTTACTTACAAAAAAGTTCCGGTGGGTAACTGTTTGGTTTAGTTTCATTAGAATGGCATTTTAAAGTTCGAAATGTACCATAATAAAATGTACCGACATTTACTATTACATTGACATACATTTTTCAGTAAAAAGTTTAGCTTGGAGTACTTTCCTTGTAATTCAGTTATTTACAATAAAGTCCCGGTGGGTAACTGTTTGGTTTAGCTTCATTAGAATGGCATTTTAAAGTTCGAAATGTACCATAATAAAATGTACCGACATTTACTATTACATTGACATACATTTTTTCAGTAAAAAGTTTAGCTTGGAGTACTTTCCTTGTAATTCAGTTATTTACAATAAAGTCCCGGTGGGTAACTGTTTGGTTTAGTCTCAGTAGAATGGCATTTTAAAATTCGAAATGTACCATAATAAAATGTACCGACATTTACTATTACATTGACATACATTTTTTCAGTAAAAAGTTTAGCTTAGAGTACTTTCCTTGTAAATCAGTTATTTACAAAAAAGTCCCGGTGGGTAACTGTTTGGTTTAGTTTCATTAGAATGGCATTTTAAAGATCGAAATGTACCATAATAAAACGTACCGAAATTTACTATTACATTGACATACATTTTTTTCAGTAAAAAGTTTAGCTTGGAGTACTTTCCTTGTAATTCAGTTATTTACAATAAAGTCCCGGTGGGTAATTGTTTGGTTTAGTTTCAGTAGAATGTCATTTTAAAATTCGAAATGTACCATACCGGATGCATATGCGGTTACTTTTGTTAATAATATTTATGTAAATTTGTATTAATAGAAATATTGCGAACAACATGACGACGTATGATTGATATTTAATATTAATTAAATGTCAATCATACGTAGCGACATTAGAACTGTTTTAAACTAAATATACTGTGATAAACAATTTGTATTAAAAGTTGTGGTTTATATAAAGCAACAATTAAAAAAAAAAAAAAATTTATAAAAAATACTACTCACAGTCAGCAAACGAGGCGAACGCGCTTAAAAATTAATAAAAACTTGGCTAAAAATACAAATAGAAATTTTTGTGACTGATCCAAAAGAGCTTTAGTTTTTATTCGTATTTAAATTTACTACAAAAAATACTTTAAATACCGGAACTAAATTTAATTTAACCAACAAGTACCCAGTATAAAATTAGTAAATTTTTCAAAACTTTTAGCTAATTTTATTTGTTTTTACAATTTTTGTTTTGTTTAAAGCGAAAATTTTAATAATTTTTAGCAAATTATATGTTATTTTGAAATATATGCTCGTAAAGTTGTTAAACTATAAAGTTGTTGTTTTTAATTTTTTATAGTCTTGAAAAAAAAAATTGAATTCTTAGTGTTAATTTAAGCTTTCGACACCTTTTGTATTTACATCCATTTGCTTTACTTTTAGTATTAAGTAGAAAAAAGGACAATAAAACTTAGTTTTTTACAAAAATAAAACAATTGTTTAGGTCTTATCAGTTAAACTGGTACACAAATTAAAGTTTATTGTATTTCTTATAACGTGTTTGTATAGTCGTTAAATGAATGCCTCACTTGAATAAGGCTACAAGCGACATTTTTTTGAAAACTCGTTTTATGCGAAATATTGTTTATCAAATATTTATACGTATACTAGGGTGTCCCAAACAGACTTGGGCGACGTCAATTACATTTCACAAACGTTCACTTGTGAAAATTTTCCATATCGTTATTAATATCAGACCTCTCCTCACACTTGTGAGCTTAATCGCTTCTTTGGAAAATCTGTAAAATTGTTGATACCAAACATAGGGATTAGTAAAAACAGTTGGGTATTTAATTACAGGGCAATTACTCAATTACACCCAATTACATGTAATTGAACACAAAAAAGTAATTGGCCTATAATTAAATACACAGATATTGGCATTATATCCCATGTCTGGTAGTGACAAAATTGAAAATTTTCCAAGGAAGCGTTTAAGCCCACAAGTGAGAGCGTAGGTCTGAAATTTTATGTGATATAGAAAATTTTACAAGTGAATGATTTTGAAATGTAATTGACCTCGCCCAAGTCTGGTCCCGAATAGGGCGCTTTTTCGAATTGATTGAAGAAATACCACTCAATCGATGCATATTAAAGAGCTGAATATGCGAAAAATAAGTAAAAAATTTTTGAAAAGGATCTTCATTTCCCTAACAGCGATTGAAGTTCCTGGTTGTAGTGAATTTTTAGCAAAAAAAAAAGTTTAGATTTTTTGTTTTCGAAATAGGGCTCAAAAGTTTCTTAAGTTTTGGCTAAAATACGTCTTTGGTTAAATATATATTTTTAATTTCAGAAATTTAATTAGATTTAGGGGGTAAACTTATGTATTTTGAAGTAAATCTAACGTTTATCTACCAAAACCTAAACATTTCTGCTAAGAATATCCCAGAGTTATAAAGGGTCCGCCATCTAACGATTTTTTTTCCAACTAGTGCTTATTTCGTGAATGGTAACACTTAGCTCATGTCTGATTTGACAGATAATTAGTTTTATCCTTCCGCTGAACGAATATGGTCCGTATGTTCGTTATCTTGTGAAAAAAGTGAAAGAAACTGGCATCCTCATCGATAAACCAAAGCGTGAAAAGCCAAAAACAGTGCGTACACCCGAGAATATTGCTTCTGTGGCAGAAAGTGTGCGTGAAGCGCCATCAACATCAATTCACCGTTGTTCTCAACAATTGAACATTTCGGAGACATCATTAAGATGAATTTTGCATAAAGACCTTGGTATAACGCCATACAAAGTCCAATTGGTTTAGGAGTTCAAAAAAAGAAAAGTTATTTGGCGGATCCCTTATTATCGATATTTTATTTTGCAAAAATTGTTTTTATTTGTGAAATATTAATATATAAATTATGAACACAGAAAAAGGGTATACATTAGGGCGGGTCGATTTGTAGGGAGGCAGAAAAATCGCTCAACGTACAAGGAAATTGGTATTCTAGGGATCAAAATAAGAAACTTTGCCGAAGGAACCATACCTCTAAAACGAATTCTGATGTCCCGACTTTTGACCCGTAGGGTAAAATTTTTGAAAATCCCACTTTGACCAATTTAGAGTGTCCCAATCGAGTCCAACCCAATCGAATATAATTTATGCATTCATCTGCTAGAGCGTCTTCCGGAGAAAAAATAGAGACTCCTCCTACTTTCTGAAATATCTCAATCCCGAGATTTGTCATTTTGCTATAAAAACACGGCTAAAAAGGCCCTCTTTCAACTTCAATTTTAACACCTTAACGGGCACCTAGAATGATGATTTATGCATTAATCTGCTAGCGCGTCTCCCGGAGAAGAAGAAAAAGTAACTCCCATAATCTTGGAGAGATTTCTCCTACTTTCTGAAATAGCAAAGTGGAATTTTTCAAAAATCGGGACATCAAAATTCGTTTTAGAGGTATGGTTCCTTAGGCAAAGTTTCTTATTTTGATCCCTAGAACACGATTTTCCTTGTACGTTGAGCGATTTTTAAATCGACCCGCCCTAGTATACATCCATATAAAAATGAGGCATTGTTCTTAAATATTAGTTTTAAGATTAAACAATTAAGTGGAACATGGTTAGTCACTAATTATGTTACAAAAAACTAAAAAACCGTGAGTTTGTATTTAATCGGGAAATAAAATTGTCCCATAGTTTGGCTTCAAACTTTGGTTTTTGGATTTTATACCCTTGTTCGAGCGAATCATTAAAATATACAATTGAAAAATTCAAACTATTAACTTAACGTACATTTATCTAACTATTGTACTAACTACTTAATATGCACGTACGTACACTAATACTGTAACAATCAGTTTATTCTCACGCAAGTATACATCCTGCTTAGCTATTTCCGTTTCCTTTTAAAACAATTTAGCTTTCACAATGTGTGTGTGTTTTGTTGCTGAATGCAACGCAAATAACACTTAACAACTTTAACTAAACAAAATAAAATACAAACAACAACTGGTAATTTTTTGTTGGCTTTTTTGTATATAATAATTTGGTGCTGTTGTTTTAGTTTTTGTTGTATGTTGTTTTCCAACAAAAGATAAAGTTTTTCTTTAGAAAAATAATTTGTTAAACAGCCAACACAAGCAGAACGAAAAAATGAAAATTGGAGCAGACTTCTGCCTTAAGGCATATTTTGAGTTCTTCCTCGTTTTTTAGTGTTGCGTTAAAACAAAACAAAAAAATGACTAGGAAGTAAAAAATATTTCCAACAAATAGCTGGTTTTAGCTATAGAAATATAGTCTATTATAATTCTTTTAACTTTTTGCGACTCAAAATTTGAATTTTACAAGAATCCCAGTAGAAAATGTTTAAAAATAATTTTTCATAAAATTTTTGTCAATGAAAGTTTTCTTAAATTTAAAATTTTCCTTGGCATTACTAAAAAGAATAAAATCTTAGGAAAATATTTCTATTTACGGTTTCACTAATTTAACACAAAAATGCGTACTACAATTCGTATGATTGTTATTAATTTATTATTTAAACGCATTACTCATACGACTTGTTGCTCACATTTTTATATTAATTTAGTTAAAAATTCGCTCATTTTGTTTAACACAATTAATCATAATTTTGAAATTTATTCGTTCTTAACCCATTCCTGCCTATTGAGTATTTAAATACCCAAAAAGAAGCCATCTTCAAAAAAAATTATAGCTAAAGCCAGGTAAGAGTTGCATCAAATTGATTTTTACAGGTAGGTGGAGAAAGGATAAAAATACTTTAGGAAAATGCTGGTGTATAATTGGGGGTTGGTAATTATCTGTTCAATTGTCTGCAAATTTACATATTCTGAAAAATTGAAAGAAAGAATTGAAATTGCCTCTGAAAAATTGGATAAGCGACACATCGGAAAATTTTATTGTTGGCTAATAGTGTTAGGTATTCTTTAAAGTGCAAAAAATTTGTAGCTGGGTAGGACCACTTGGGCTACAGGTATAAGTTCATGACATGACCATTAAAATACGTATTTTACAGTTTTATGAAGTATCCTTGCTTGAAATATCGATTATTTTCAAGTTAAAATGAAGTGTTTAATTACAAAATAATTTAATTAAAAAACCACAGAGGAAATATTTTATATCAGTGGTTAATTCATAAGCCCCAAGTATGGGAAATCGAAAAGAAAATTATATTAAATAACTTCCAAAAACCTTAAGTAAAGAATGTGCGAAATTTCATCGATATTGGACAATGGAATCGGGGGTCAGGCATTAATGGGTTAATAAATGACTTTTGATTGGAAGATGTACAGAAAAAATTATGGCCCATAGAATTTCAATTAAACTTGTGTTTGATTTCAAATTCACTTTCAATTAAAAGTGTAATAATATCTAAAAGGAATTTGTTGCCCACATAAGAAAATTAAAAGACAAAACCAACAAAATAAAAAATCGCCAAAATTATTTTTTTTATGAAATTGCAAAAAAAAAAAAACTAAAAAAATGTTTCCAAATTTAAAAAAAGGCAAAATTAAAAAAAAAAAAAAAACAATTAATTTGAAAAATATCGTAAATATTTGAAAAATTTGTCAAAATTAAAAAAAATCTCCAATTAAATTTTGGCAATTTTTTAGGCTTTGGCGATTTTTAAAATGTTTACAACTATTTCTTTTTAAATTTTGGTTATCTTTTTTTTTAATTTTAGTGCATTTCTTTTGTCAATTGAGGCGTTTTTTTTATAAAAATGATGATTGTTTAAGTTTTGGCGATTTTTTCAATTCTGGTCGATTTTTTACAATTTTGGTGTGTTTTATTTAAAATTTTACCGATTTTGTTCAACTTTGACGATTTTTTTCAAGTTTTCTGCATTTTTGCCACTTTTAGTTAAAGTTTTAATACTTTCTTTTTTAAATTTTGTGATTTGTTTTAATTTTAGCGCATTTTTTTTGGCAACTATCGCGTTTTTTATAATTTTGATGATTTTTTTCAGTTTTGGTGATTTTTTGCGAATTTTAGTTAAATTTTTAATCTTACGTTTTTTTTTTAAATTTGGTGATATTTTTTTTAATTTTAGCGCATTTTTTTTGTCAATTGTGGCGTTTTTTATAATTTTGATAATTTTTTTCAGTTTTGGCGATTTTTTTAAATTTTGAGCGATTTTTGCCAATTTTGGTGAATTTTTACTGGGTGAACCAAATAATATGAGCTTAAAAAATATTTAAAAAGTGAAATAAATATTAAATTAATATAAAATAAATAAGATGGTATTTTAAAAATAATTTTGAAGCTAAAAAAGATTTTTTATTTGAACAACATTTTAGAAGTAAAAAAATATTTTGAGTTCAAAAAATTTAAGCCAGCAAAATTTGTAGACATAAAAAATATTTTTAAGGTGAACAAATATTTCAAGAAAGAATTTTTTATGAGAATTTTAGTACAAACAAATATTCGTTCATTTATTGGATATATAATGCGCAATTTAATTTTAATTACTAACAAGGAAAGTCACTTGAAGGGATCTTCTGCTATAAGTAATAAGAAGAATAAATTAAAGATAAAACATTTTTAGAGGCCACAATATAGTTTCACTTTACAGAAAATACCAAAAATTAATGAAAGAAAAAATTTTTTAAGGTGAACAAAATTTTTGTTTATCTCCAAAAATTTTGTTTTTTTTAGAGTAAAACAGATTTTTAAATTAAAATGATTTTTGGATGTAGAAAAATATTTCAAAATTAAAAAAGTTCAAATAAAATTTTTATAATTAAAAAAGTTAAAGGTGAAAAACTTGTTTGTGGTGATTTTAAAGTTATTCATTTTTAGGCATCGCGATGTAGAATTTCTTTACAAAACAAATTTAAAATTACAAAAAGTGAACAATTTTGAGGTGAAAAAATAAAAAAAATTATTTCATTCCGTTGAAATTAATTGACGTGTAAAGTTCTACAATACTAGTGTTAAGATTAATTTTAATAGTTTTTTTCTGAGATATTTATATTTTTTTTTGATTATTTTTAAAATTATTGAATTATTTGTGTCGTGTAGTCCAATTTTTTTTAATATAATTTTAAATTTTCAAAACGATGTAATGGGAAGATAAACAATTTATTCAATAAATATTCTTCTGATGAAGTCGGAAACAAATCCGATGATATGTTGAGAAGAAATAATATATTGAAATAATAACCTGAGCATAAGTAGCCCAAAAAAAAAAAAAATACATAATTATTCACCTATATTCGTGTAGAATTAAAATACTTTTGGTTGAAAAACTTTAAGTTTAATATACAAAAATATTTTAATTTTTTGTATTAAAAATACAAAATTACAGTGCAATATTCTAACTATAAATATAGTTTAATATATCAAGTTAAAATATTGCTCTACCTCAAGTCAAAAATCAAATATGATATTGTCAAATTAGATCTCTATTTAGTGCTTTTCCAACCGTTTGAGCATTTTCATGTTAGACAATATAATTGTTTCATAGACTTCACCCTAATCCTCAGTTTACCGCATTAAGAAAACGATGATTGACCGAGACATTACATACATTTGACAATAAATAAAATAAGTTTAAAGTAAAAAAAACATTTAACAAAATAAATTTGAGATGAATAAAATTTTGTGGTGAACATTTTTTTGAGGTGTTAAATATGTATAAGTTTAAAAATAAAATAAATAAAGTGGTAAATATAACAGATTATGCACAGTAGAAAAAAGTTTTTTTTGCAAATGTTTCTATTACTAGATGTTAGTACGAAATTATATTTAAATTTGGGTATTTAATCGATTAATAGTTATGTGGCTAATCGAATATTATTTTTCGAATAGCAAATAATTCAAATAATTTAATTTAATTGGTAAAAAAGTTACAAAAAAATATTTTAATATGTTATTTTACCTCAAACATTTTTGACTAATTTTAATATTTAGTACGATTAATCGGCTAAGAAGAAATCCCGAATAATTATTTGCTTGACTAATTAAATAAAATGAAATTCCGAATAATTATATGGCAAAATATCTACAAAAGAAAGTAGAGGTCTCTCCTGCAGATTTAACATTTATGATTAAAATTAACTACACTCAAAAAAAAAGTTTGTAAAGTCAGCAAAAAATTTTGCTGAGTCAGCAAAATTTTAGTCAGGAGGGTGCTTGCAAAAAAGTTGCTAATCTCAGAAAAATTTTTTGCTGAAAATCAGCGAGCTGATTTTTCGCTGAATTTTAGTAGACTGAAAAAAACGCAAACAATTTGTAGAAAAATTGTAATTTAGTTAATTTATTTGCTGAAAATCATAAAACATATTTTTGCGATTCTTTTAAAAATAATTTACAATATTAACGAAATATAAAAATTTTCATTTTCCCAGATTGACGACATGAATTAATGTAATATCTGAAAATATATAGAAATAAATATATATAACATAACAAAATTTTTCTTTCAACTACTTACATCAATGGTTGTCTAAATGATGCTATCTTTTAAAGGACGCAACTGCCGAATATAATTATAGAAACAAAACGAAAAAATAAACAAAAACAAACGAAACGAAAAAACAACTCTTTTTTTGCAATAAGAAAAAGGAACCATAAAAATCTACCTAAAACGTGTGGTTTTGTCTTTCGCTTTACTTTGTCTACATGTCTTTATATGTTTGTTTGCAATTTGACCACACTAGATTATTAATCTATAAACATTTAGTTTAGAAATACATATTAAATTTAAATATTTTATTTTGTCTTTTATTTAATAATTAGACAATTATTTTCACAAGCCGGTGGCAACACAAAATTTAAGTTGTTTTAATCCTCAATTTTGTTTTATGTATGAAAAACAGATACAAAAATCTTCCATGGTTGATTTTTTTATATGTCTTATTAGAGTTGCACTTTTTAGTATCATTTTCCTCTTCTCTACTACATCTTGACATGCCTCGACATCTACTTCATTCTGCGTATATCTTTCAATCTGGTTGTTGTCCCCACTATTTTTTTTAGCAAAATTAATTAGTAAAACATTAGTATAATATTAGTAAAGCATTAGTATAAAACAGTTAAGTGCTAAATAAGTATAACAAAAATTTTAGCTGAAAACACGATTTTAGCAAAAAATTTGCTAAAAAATAGTATACCTGATTTACAAGACGTTTTACTAACTTCCTACTAACTTATTTTTTTGAGTGTAGTTCTGTGATATGTCTTGTTCACCAGTTACATTTTATATACTTTCAAATAGCAGTTGTTTATATAGTTTTAAAACAGTTTAAAATAATACAAACCGTGTTGCTAATTTATCAGTTATTTTGAATTCAATTTAGCGATCTTGCTTTAACTTTCCACTTAATGAAGATCTTTTTAAAACATTAAATTCAAATACTCTATCTAAATGTTTAAAATCTATTAGGTCTTCAATGTCTCTAACATTGTATTTTAAAGAAAAATGTCTTATTACTCTCTACTTTATTATCCTTTAACTTTGTATAACATAAAAACTTAGCATATTTTATTCTTTGTATGCGATATTTTTTTTTTAGCGTTATTTAGCATTTTTTTTACATTTTTGTTAATTCACATTTAATTTTTCTTTAACAAATTGTTGCAATTTTATTGTAGAGAATTTTTACTCGTACATATTTTACTATTCCATTTCTTTATATTTTTTTCTTCATTCTTTACATTTACTGCAATTAACAGTAATAGCTAAAAAAAAGTGTTCTTCTTATTTCACTTTGTAAGGGTTAAGGGACTATAAAAACGTTAAGTTTAAAGTTGATGATTTTCTCTATTAGGACGTGACTTTTACAATAAAACTATATAAGTTTATGAAATAAAGTATTTAACTTATTTTATGTTTAAAAGAGTTTAATTGCTACTTTTTTATGAGTTCTATTTAACGTTCTTGGAAGTTTCGTGTAGTATTTTTTTAAGTCTAAAGATGACATGAAATTATATTAAGGATTTATGCTTATTTTTTAATTACAAGTGCTAAAGTATAGCTAAAATAAAATGAGAGAGTATTTTAATAATATTACTTAAGTTTAATTAAAAATTTAACTGTAATTTTATTACAATTAAATTCTAAAAATAAATTGTTAATCAAAAATAGTTTTTCAACGCCAAAGGAATCTTTGAGTGGGCTGTTATTTTCATTTGTTTTGAAGTTGTTGATACAATTTGGCGCCCAATATGAGACACATTTTTCTGATTTTGAGTTTTTTTTTAGTAGCACTCTGTTTTAAGGAAAGAATTTGGGTTTTAAATTTAGCTTCTAAATTTTTTAGTAGTACTCCGTTTTAAGGAAAAAATTTCGGGTTTTAATTTAACTTCCAAATTTGTCTTACATTTGCTAGTACCTTTTAAGTTTATGCTTGGAAGCCGATTTGGCGCCAAACGTGGGTTAAATGTTTTTTTTTTATATTTTCCCTTTTTTAATATTTCAGTTAATAGAACTACCTTTGTGTGATAAACTATCTTATTTTTTTATTTTTAAATATTGTATGTTGACGAAAAAAATTTGGCGCCCAACGCAAAATAATTTGATAATAAAAGCAAATTGTAAGAATCATAGCTCTTCTAAATTGAAGAGGAGAACCTAAAATTTAGGAAAAGTACTTTTATAGTCACAATGTTTTAACATAGGGTATACTAGAATTTGTCAAAATAGAACTATCACTAAATTTGCTTTCCGGGTTATGTTAATGATTTTTAATTCTAAAGGATAAAATTTTGTTTAAGAATTCATTATTTTTTTCCATCCATTGAGATTAGGGAATGTAAAATTCCACACTTTTTTATTTCCCGGAAAACGGGAATTTTATTAACATAATTAAATTTTGTATATGAAATCAAAAAGTTTTACACGATGAAACATTTTTCCTAAAATTGTAAGCTTTTCTTAAGTTTTAGAAATTTTTACTTTAAAACAGCAATTCCATTAAATTTTAGTTTAATTAAAAAATAATGGTAGCGATTCCTATTCTCACTTTCACCATTCACCTCAGTTTTCGAACCTCATTTTCTCTCAAATAATACAAAATTATAAATTTTTTATTGTCCAATCGTCTTTACAATAAACAAATACTGAAAAATCAGAAATCAAAATGGGACATATAATTAATACACGGAAAATAATGCGATTCGAAAATTGAGGTGAATGGTGAAGGTGAGAATAGGAATCGCTATCAATATAAAATAAAAAATTTTTAGTAATACATATTGCCAAATTAAAATAATGAAAACGGAAAATGTTTAAACTAGAAAAATTATAAAATCTTTAGAGACCGATCGAAGAGTTTTGATAAAAAATAACATTTGGACAATAAATGATAATTAATAGTGTTTTGGAGTGACTTTGAAAGTCTACACCCAGAGATAAACAAGAATAAGTTTAATCAATTTTCGTCCAATGTAACAATTTCATTAATATTGATGAAACATTTCATAAACAACAAGAACTTCTTAAAAATACAAAATATCCTTTATATAGTAAACCATTTCATAAATATTATGAAATTTAGTTTGTTTTTTATGAAATGTTTCATAAATACTATGAAACGTTACATTGGACGAAAATCTTTGAAGCATTTCATAAATATGATGAAGCTTTTCGTTTGAGTGTAGTTTAAGGTAAAACTACGAAATTAATTTTTTTCTTTAAAAATTTCTTTAATTTGCTAAGTGCTGCAAAATCTTCAACGTTTTTATTTTAAATTGTATTTTTAAAAGTCTCCAGATTCCCGGGATTGCGATAACGGAAAACCCCTGAATGCATTCTATAATTGATATGAAAGAAAAATGTATTTTTGAGAATAAAGTTAAAGGAAAAAACATTAACAAAAAAATGTTGCGTAGAAAAATTTCGCGGAAAAATATCGGAAAATAAAAATTACCGAAAAAAAAGTTTTAGCGGAAACAATTTTGCGGAATAAAAATTTTGGTTAAACAAATTTTGGTGAAAAAATTTTCAAAAAAAGCATTTCTCAAAAACATTAGCGAAAACAAATTTTTGTTTACCACCCTCATACCATTGAGATAAAAAAGCGTATTTTTGGTGAATAAATTATAGGAAAAAAAATTCGAGAAAAAAATTTTGCGAAAAAAAATTTCTAGGAAAAAAATTTTTAAAAAAAAATATTGCGACTAAAAATTCGATTTTGTTTTCAAACAAAAAAAAATCGCGTTATAAACTAAAAGAAAAAAAAAAAAAATTACTGAAAAAATACCGCGTAAAAACATTCGAAGAAAAGCTAATTTTTTTTAAATATTTTAACAAAAATCGTTGCGGAATAAAAATTTCTAGAATAAATATTTAAAAAAAAATATTTAGCGTTTTTGGTCAATCGATATATTTTTCAGCATTTCTAGATCTGCGGAGTATATGGAGTTTTAACAGGGTGACATCGCTATATAGACTTAGTTATTTATGGTGATTAGTGTCCGACCGAACAGTTCGGACAGAAATTGTATTTGGTCGGTATTCGGTATTTTAAAGCTTTATGAACAAATTTGGTGAATGAAAAAATGTTTATTGGGCTGAGTAGATGCTGACTGAAAAATTTAAAACAAAGTCCGTAGTTAAGCAATGAATTCAATGTTCGGACTCCGAAAAATGGACAAATCGAAAATGGTTCGGCGGAGAAACTATTAACTTTACAGTTAAACTTTGGCTTTTTCATTAAAATTTATACACAAAATCTAATTAAATCGGCTCAACAAATATGTTTTCAATACCAAATTTTATTCTCATTGCCTCTAGATACCAACAATAAGACCAAATATAGTTTTTTGACCGAACTGTTCTGTCGGACACTAATGTTGATCCAGAAATTATACCATTTAATTTTTTTTCTATTTATGTTACGCTTAAAATTTTTTTCAGAATTTTTCAATGGATTTTGTCAAAAAAAAATCAGATTATGAAACATGCTTTGTTTTCACAAAAACAGATAAATCACTACTAAGGAGTTATTCACGTAACAAATGATTAGTTAAAGGGCCAATTTGATGACCTTGAAAGCTAAAATTAAAAAAAAAAGAAAAATTGTGCAAAGAAATTGAGAACAAAATTCAAAGAAAAACTTTCTTGGAAAAACATTTCGAGGAAAAAAGTATTGAGGAAAATAAGTTTTTATTGTCGCTGAATAAAAACTTGGAAAAAAAATTTTGCGTTTTTGTTGAATAGATATATTTTTTAGCGTTATTATAAATGCGGAACATTATGCGGACATAGTTTTTTGAATGAGATACAAACGCAATTACAATCTTAAACCTAGATTACAAAAAGTTTAAAATCGGCAAAATCGGTTACACGTTTGTACAAGTTTTATGCCCGAGATAGTAAACTTTCACGACCAGTGTTTAAACAGCGTGCACAAAAAATAACTAAAATCGAATTAGAATTAAATATTTGTTAATTCAATTAAAATTTTAATTGAACTCGGTCCTATTATGGAAATTGTAACATAAATTCAAATAATTTATAACAATTTAATGGACTTAGTTTCAAATAATGTTTTAATCATATCTATTAAGAATGTAATTGAATTTTATTTTAATTTCTAGCAAATTTTGAGTAGATTATTTTAACTTTAATTAAAATTGCAAAAATTCGCCAAAAATTGAGAAAAACTGAACATAATTGCTAATTTAAAAAATATCTACAAAAATTTAACAAAAAAATTGGCAAATTGAAAAAATCGTCAAAATTAAAAAAAATGGATTAATTAAAAAAATTAAGTTTTAGCCTTTTAATTTTTTTATTTTAATCAATTTTTTATTTTTTACAAATTGATGACTTTTTAAAGTTTGCCATTTTTTTTAGACGACCGAAATTCATTTTTAATTAAACATTTAATAGATATTATTAATCTTTTAATTGAAAGAGACTTTGAAATTAAAAAAAGTTAAATTGACACTTTATTGACAATCACTTTTTCTATGTGAACTTTTATATTGTAAATTTTTTTATTGATCAGTTTTCTAGAAAATCCATTACTGTGATTTTTTATTTTTGTTTGGAGCCACTGTGCAATGTGGTTTAAATTTTTACAATACTTTTTTTAAGATAAGAGTTAAAAGAAAAAATGTTATTAATAGCAAATTTGTCTCTTATTTCAAAGTTTCCATAAAATGTTTGTATAGATTTAGATATGGCGCCCAACATAAAGTAACAGTGTGTGTTAAAATACATTAAAATTTTCTACTAAAATCTATTTTATGTTTGAACACAATATAATTCAAAAATATATAATATTCACTATAAATTTTATTAACTACTTTATTCCATATCACATACAGTGGAACCTTTTAAAAAAGGACAATGACAGCATCACAGACCTCCATATAAAAGAGAATTTTATAGGAATAAAAATCATTATATAAAAATATATTCTTTATGATGTTTATTTAACTTTTCAATTATTATTGCTATCCCTTTTTGGTAGATTTCACTGTTTTTTAGTCAGTTACGCCTGAAAATTTCCAAATGTAAATATTCACAGTCATTTGATTCATTTATATGATGATGTTTTAACAACTAGCAAATTTAATAGGTATTGGTAATTTTTTTCCATGACACTTTTAATAATGACTGATATTTTATTATGCTTAAATTATGGTAATTATTGGTATTTTAAATAACATTAAAATTCAATTTATTACGAATTCATTTATTAAATTATATAAATGTAAAATGTAAATTTGTTTTATAATAAAGTTTTTGGAATACAAATGTTGTATGATAATTTGAATATTATTAATGATTACGAATTCTTGCTAAAAATTATTGCAAAATATTTAATGTAGTTTTATTAAAAATATTTTTCTTTTAAATACTAAATAAATATTAGTTTGTAACTGAATAAAAATTCTAATGTTTGAATTTGGGGGAAAACCTTAAATACTAAGAAATAAAAATTTAACTATAGCATTTCGAATTAATTTTCCTAAATGTCTTCATCAGTTATTTTTCATACAAATACAGCTACGTGGAACTAATTAAGGACACGATGCTAACATGTGAGCTTCAAGCAAATAATACGAAAGGTTGTATAATATTCTTAAAATTTGTCCTAGTTGAGTTAATTTAACTCGCTATCTTAAAAAATAACTGCTTATTGTGCCAGATAAATTAATATTAATAAAACTGTGAGCCACATTTTAAAATAAGATTGATATCAGTCGTGCACATAATTAATGACACACTTTAAATTTGGTAAAAAAAAACATGTAAAGGGTGTCCCAAGAAGAGCGCAATTTTTGAATTTTAAATAAAACACAGATATTTAAAAAAAAATCGTGAAACTTTATTATATCGTAAAGTAGACAGAATGAGGTTATGTATGGAACAATATATCGTGCAGATGGCCGCCGCGTCTTTGCTGGCATGCACGCGATCTTTTAATGAAATTTTCAATGACCGTTTTGCATGAATGCTGCGGTATTTCATTAATGCAGCGTCCAATTTCCTCTTTTAAGGCTTGAGTCGTCGTCGGCTTATTCGCGTAAACCATCGACTTCAAAAAACCCCAAAGAAAAAAATCTAATGGTGTTAAATCGCACGATCAAGGCGGCCAATTCTGATCTCCAAAACGCGAAATAACACGACCGGGAAATGACTGATGCAGCAATTGAATTGTTTCTCTGGCTGTATGACATGTAGCGCCGTCTTGTTGGAACCAGGTTATCATTTCACGATACCGAATACCATTGACTGTTTGCGCTTGACCTGCCTCATTTTCATAAAAAAAGGTCCAATGATTCCTCCAGCCCAAAAACCACACCACACAGTGACACGTTGAGGATGCATTTGCTTCTCGTGAATCACTCGAGGATTTTTCTCACCCCAAATGCGACAATTCTGCCTATTGACGAAGCCATCAAGATGAAAATGGGCCTCGTCACTGAAGATGATTTTATCGGCAAAATCAGCATTTTCATGTTGTCTCTCCAATACCCAATTAACGAACTCCCTTCGCTGTCCATGGTCAGCTGGCTCCATTTTTACTAACCTCGTACCTTCTACTAGCAAACAATAACAATTGTTCAAATGTCAAACAATGACACTTCGAATGTTGCCAGATTTAAAAATTGCGTTCTTCTTGGGACACCCTTTATTTATTAAAAAAAAGTCAATATTTTGTTGCGAAACCATTGTTATCAATAACCGCTTGACATCTGCGTGGCATCGAGCTCACCAAGTTTTCACATACACTACTTGAAATGCCTTCATAAGCATTCTTTGTTTCGGTGTAGAGATTATCAAAATTGCTTATTTTTAAAGAGCTTACTTTGGTCTTTACAACTTGCCATAGGTTCTCAATCGGGTTGAGATCAGGACTGCATGAAGGCCATTTAAGAACAGTAACCGAATTGTTTAAAAACCATTGCATCACGTAATGAGCCGTATACTTCGGATCATTATCTTGTTGAAATATCCATGTTACTGGCATATTTTCTTCAGCATACGGCATCATTGTATCGTTAAGGATTGTTGCATACTGGAACTTATCCATATTTCCCTCAATTTTGTGCAGCGGCCCAATACCACGTGACGACATAGCACCCCAAAGCATGATATATCCTCATCCATGCTTCAAAGTGTACCGGGTGTACTTTGGATCAAATTCTTTCAACTTTGGCCGGCGAACGTGTTTTTTTTCCATTAGGAGAGACTCTTATTAATTTTTGTTTCGTCCGAAATAATACTCTTTTCCATTCCACAGCGGTCCAATGGCGGTACTTTTTTGCAAACTCTAGTCACTTTTTTCGGTTACGCTCAGACTTTTTTCGGGAAATCCTTTCTCAGGCTTTTTTCGGGAAATCCTTTCAAAGAGACCAGCATCTCGCAATCGACGTTTTACTGTGTCTACAGATGGTTTTGCCTCATTTTCGCCAAAGACTGCCACCCGAATCTCATTTGCTGATTTATGCGGATTTTTTTTCGACTCGCGTACAATTAGTGCATCTTCACGAGCAGTTGTAATTCGGCATCTTTGTTTAAGGGCCACCTTTTCTGTAGTCGAATGCGTTCTGAAATATTGCACCGCTTGGAAAACCATGGCTTTAGACACTTTTAAGACGGTTGCGATTTCCCGGTAAGTGCTTCCATCCTGATGCATTTGTACAATAATCTTTCGAGTACTGACATCACAGGATTTCTTTTTACCCATTTCAATCAAATAAAAAAATACTCAATGTAATCACAATTAATCGAATGTAACATTTAAAACTTACCTGAATTTACAATTTTAAAAAAATTATCACTGTACTTAATTTAGTGCACGATTAATTTATTTCGCAAATTATGAAAAACAAGATAAAGAAAAAATAACGGTAAAAATAGTGTTACCATTGATGAATTTTAAATGAACAGAGTTGGATTAACTGAACAGTGTCAAATTTTAGCGGTTTATTTAATGACGATTTAAGTATTAAATACTACTGTCCTTAATTAGGTGCACGTAGCTGTATATATTAAACATCTTTAGTTTGGCGGCCAACATAGGACCTACCCAGCAAAAAATAACCTGGATTTGGTAAGCAGTTTGTATGCTTCCAAAATAGCTCTTCACCACCTTGCATACTATAAAGCAATTAGGAAAGGCATTCTGTAGTGCTTTCCAGATTGCCTTCTTTGAAGCAGTGAATAATGCTTACAATGAAGCAATAAAGTATGCACACAATGAAGCACTAATGTTGTCAACATACAAAAAAGCGCTTCTTAGTTCCTAAGAAGACATGAATTTGTTGCTTCTAAGAGCACATGAAAGAAGCGCTTTAAAAGAGACAAAACAAGTGGGACATCGCGAACAAAAATCATGCCTCCTTTATTTGCTTTGGAAGCGCTTTGTTATCAAATAATTCCTTCCGGAAGCGCTTCCGGGTAAGCACTATTTTTTTTGCTAGGTAATTACTTCAATTTCTTAATAGAATTCCAATATTTTTTTATTAATTAAATAATTGAACATGAGGAATTTGTACATAGAAAAAATTATTGTCAATAAAATCTCAATTTGATTTCAAACTTACTTTCAATTAATAGTTTAATAATACTCTATTAAATGTTTAACCCTTAAATTCTCGCTGTATTTTTAAACGTAAGCGCTCGATAAAATTTAAAAAAATTATTAAACATTAAAATACATGAAAATTTAAAAGAAATCACCAATTTAAAAACAAACGACGAAATTAAAAAAAATAGCTTAAATTGAAAATATTGGCAAAAAAAAAGCAAACTTCAAAAGGAAAAAAATCGCCGAAATTAAAAAAAAAAAACAAAAAAATAAAATGAATTGAAAATGAAATAAAACTGCAATTTCGCTGCATTAGAATCGAGGCCATACTTGGGTGTGATCGCTAAACGGTCATGACTTGGTATTGTTACGTTTGTAATGTTAGATGAGCGCAGGTTTGATTCTTACAGTCGCAGGTTGTTGGAAAATTTATCATATAGAGACAATCTGACAATTATAAGATACAAATAATAATACAATTTAAATGTAAAATCACTGATGAGCCTGTGCATAAAAAGGCAGAAACTAGTCTAGTCTGATTTAAAAATTAATAGTGTTTATAATTTTTAGAGAAAAACGTTTATTCTTCTTCTAAACCTCAACATTTCTAAAAGAAAATTGTTTTATTATTTTTTTTGCGTTTTATTGGAGTATTAAATTTTGTTTGATTTTTTCAATTTTCGCATTTTTTTCAAATGTGGTCATTTCCATAGTCACATACATTACAGTCGTACGTTTCAACGAGGAAAAAAACCAGGAGCATTTTTTTCAAATATGGGCATTTCCATAGTCACATACATTACAGTCGTACGTTTCAATGAGGAAAAAAACAACAAGGAAACCCATATTTCTTTTCACTTCTTTATATATTTGTGTTGAAAGTAGAAAGCTCTATATTTAGTAAAAATAAAAAGACAATAGAACTACATGGTTCCAAAATATCAGCACTTAAAGAGAATAACGTGATGTGACAAAATAGATGAGGTTTTGTCGTCTTTTACAAAAACGCAAAACTCTGTGAATTGTGCCGAACGTTTTTGATAAATCTTTTTGTAATATAAATTGGAATATTTTAAGTCTATTCTACAGTTTGCTGAATTAATAAATAGAGATTGTGCGCCCGGTAGGCTAGTTGGTAGCGTGCTGCCTTATCAGTGCGGGGGTAGTGGGTTCGATTTCCACCAGAGGCACTGGTCTGTTTTCGCTACAACGCGCCGAAGGCCATAGTAGCTAGTGCTCGGTTAGGGTAATAGTATATCATTTGTAATTATATGATTATTAATTAATAAAAAAAAAAAAAAAAAAAATATAGAGCAATTCCATATGAAAGCGATCACCTTTTGGACGACCCCTCTGCGATTTTAAAATAAATAGTCTCAATCGATTGCCCAGCAAAAATAATGTACCTACATATTTTTTTTTTTTTATAGTGACTGGTTTAGTGGTGGTGTGCACCACTGTCATGTGACAAAATTGAAGAATTCTTCATAAGGGACCCCATTGAAAGTTGTTTTAAAAAAAAACTACTAAAGCGATCGCAACGAGTGATAGCTCGTTGGAAAGGTATTGAAAAATAAAATTTTCCTAATTTTTCTCAGAAATTTACCTTTTCTCCCATAAAAATTAAATTTTCCCATGAAAATTAAATTTTCCGATTTTCCACAGAAGCTCCTAAATTTTCCGGCTAATTTTATTTTTTTTTGGATTCCTCATAATTTTTGCTTTAAGAATCAGCAATAAAAAAATGGGCCCCGACTCCTTGTTTGGACAGGAGAAGAGCATTTAAGAGACCACCTTGTTCTCATTGTTTTTATATTTTTTATAATTGAATTATTTTTAATTATTTAACAAGAAAAATTATGAAAATTTTATTTTTCAATTAAAACCTGATTCAATACCTTTCCAACGTTGCGATCGCTTTAGTAGTTTTTTTTTAAAACAACTTTCAATGAGGTCCCTTATGAAGAATTCTTCAATTTTGTCACATGACAGTGGTGCACACCACCACTAAACCAGTCACTATAAAAAAAAAAAAAAATATGTAGGTACATTATTTTTTGCTGGGCAATCGATTGAGACTATTTATTTTAAAATCGGAGAGGGGTCGTCCAAAAATTTGCCAATTTTGATCGTTTTCATATGGAATTGCTCTATAGATTATAAGAAGGATTTTTTTTTTATTTTTTATAAAATTCAAAAAACATTCTGGTATGTGATGAATTTCATTTTCGATCGAAATTTAAAATGCAATAAATTATAATTTGATTAAAAAAACACATAATTGAAAAAACATCTATGAATCGATTTAGTTAAATCAAATATTTCAATTTAGGACATTTAATGTTGTTTAAAATTAAAATGCTGCAAAATAATGACATCAAAATGTTTGAGTTCGATCGAAAGTGCAATTCATCACATACCAGATTATAAATTTCATGTGGTGACCTTATTTTTGGGAATTACAATCGATAGCATGTTAATTAAATTATTCAATTACAAAAGCCAACATGTATTTTGGTGTTAACAACCAATAAATGCGGTTAGTACAACGATATTCAAATTTGATTTCTGAATATTTTGGTTGTTGCAATTAAGATTCAGTTTTATTAACAAAATTCTGTTGTGAAAACCAATATTCAGATGTACCAACCGATTTCAGTTGTAGTAACCGAATTTGAGTATTGGTAACCGAATTTCATTTGGCAAATGGCTAAATTTTTCTCTGTGTGTAGAGTATGACTTTCTAAAGGTTTGAAGAACGCTGAAACCAAACAGAGAGGACTTCCAGAAGACATAACAAAAGTTAGTGAATAAAGCTTGAACCCGAAAGCCAGGGGTTTTCAAAACTTTAGGCTACGATGTCTGGAAAAGAAAAGATGGAGAAATTCAGAAATCATTTTCAAATTCACCGCACATCAAATTTTTAGAAAAGCATACTATAGTCCCAGGGTCTTGTAGTTTCAGCTTTTGTTGGCCAATGTTATATTAAATTGTATTTGTGACTTCCATGGGACTGTTTTTAATTTTTTTCTATATCGGCGTTTGTTTTTCTTTCTCTAATCAACTACACTCAAAGTAATCCATGCTAAAATTACGAAAAATATGCCAACACAACGAAAACTTTTGTAAAATACACAAATTTTTGTTTATTTTACGAAAGTTTTTGTTATTTTGACATTTTTTCGTATTTTTATGCAGTGTAATGATGCCATCCACGTAAAACATGTATAATTTTAAATAACAATATTTTACCACTTAGAGGTAACATATTTGCCTGGTGACGTGACAAGGTCGGAGAATTTATAAAAATTTAAGTCTACTTGATATGACTCGGTTATTTTTTTCAAATTAAATTTGTCACAATAAATTTGATTTAAATTAAAAGTTTCAAACTTTTGCTAACAGCAAGGCGAATTTATGAGAAAATTAATGTTGTTTTGCGATGACGAACGTGACATTCGAATGTCAAAAAGCCAAATCAAAAATTTTCTGTTTACTGATCTTTATTAACTGCGTTTGTGTTTTAAGGAGATACCTATTGTTGTATTTTCATTTTGTGATATGACTGTACTTGCATCAACGTTCTAAATAAATGTTTCTGAAAATGAAAAAAGTTGACGAAAAACATCAACCGAACTTTGCAGTGCATTTTATCGCCATGGCCACTAAGATATGACTTGGACTTTTTAATTTAATAAAATTTAAGTATTTGACTTTAATAATACAAGTCAGAAGGAGTTATTTGTTGAATTTTAATTTTTCGGTCACGGTTGACCTTTCTATGGAAATGCCCATATTAGCGATTCTTTAAATTTATATTTTTTTTTAATTTTGGAGATTTTTTTAAATTTTGGTGGCGATTTTTATTTTTTGGTGGTTTTTTTTCAAAAATCAGCCATATTTAATTTTTGACGGTTTTTTTCCAATTTCGGCGTTTTTTTTTTTAAATTTTAAATATTTAGTTTTTTTTAAATTTTGTTTTTAATTTTGACTTAGTTAAATTTGAAATATTTAATTTTTTTTCAAATTTCGGCGATTTTTTTAACTTTAATAATTTGTCTTAAATTTTTTTAATTTTGGCGATTGTTTTTTTTTAATTTTAGCGGTTTTTTAAATTTGGAGAATTTTTCGATTTTTTCCAATCTATGGCGATTTTTGTGTCCAAATTTTAATTAAAGTTTAAATAGTATATACTAATTAGATATGATTCAAATCTTTATTGAAATAAAATCATTTAATTGAGTTACAAATTATTTTAATTGATACAACAATTTTTTTATTGGGATCGAATTCAATTAACAACTATTTTAATTGCAACTTGATTTTAGTTTTTTCTGTGAAGTCTTTTATAAAATATTTTTCTATTTCACAAATTTCAATATTTCGCCATTTCGAACGACATCATCAGGGTTAATATAATCAACAACTATTGGAAAAAGTTAAAACTCTTGACAATTGAAAGTTATAAATACAGTGGATGGAATAATTATAAGTTCACCCATGAAGTAGTGAATTTTACCCAAAATATTTGTAATATTTATAAGTTTTTACTACCATATAAAAGTAACCATAATAATACGTACCAGCAGATGTCAAACCCTTTCGATTTGGTGCAGTTTTTGCAGCGTTTTTAATAATTTTTAAACATTATTCATTGTTCGACAGTGAAATAAATGTAAGTCCAGTCATATTAAACTCAATATGCTTTCTCCGCACTTTCATATTTAACAACTTCATTCCATTTATTTTAAATAGAATTTGGTTTTGAAGCGTCCTTTTCTGAACAAAATATGTACTATATTCAAATAAGTCGTAAATTGATGTTTTTTAGTGTAAAAAAACAACTAAAATTTGGAACATTCAGCATGCGTTGTGTACATTTCCAACATTCTAAAGTATTTTTAATATTTGTTGTTGATTATATTAACCCTCCCCCTCAGGGTGGAGTTTTATCTGCTAGCGGTTAACAGAATTTTCAGGACATTTGATTCCAGGGGTGGGAAAGTCGTTGCCTACGCGGATGACATAGTGCTGCTAGTCAGGGGGAAATTTTTGCCCACGATCAGCGAGATTATGCAGGTGAGCCTGGGCGAGCTCTCGGCATGGGCGAAAGATAGGGTATTGGGTGTAAACCCTTACAAGACTGAACTGGTGCTTTTTACCAGGAAGTATAAAATAGAGGAGTTTAGGAGGCCAGTGTTAGATGGCGTCGGGTTGACGGTGCTAAGTATTTGGGTTGCTTCCTAGACAGCAAATTGTCTTGGAGGAGAAATACTCAGGAAAGGATGAAAAGGGGACTCAATGCCTACTAAACATGCAGAAACTCCATCGGTAAGAATTGGGGACTAATGCCCGTAATTTCAAGCAATATTTACCTACCGGTGCTTACATACCTACCCGATTTTGTTCGTGTATACGGGTAGATATATAAGCACCGGTAGGTATCTATTACTTGAAATTACGGGCATAAGACCGGATATGGTAAACTGGATTTACACGTCGGTAGTTAGACCTATTCTCACTTATGGATGTATTGTCTGGTGGGATGCATTGAGAGTGGATAACTGTAGGAAGATGCTCAACAAGGCCCAAAGGAGTGCATCTCTTGGGCACTGGTGCCGGTGTTTTTATTGCTGACACTGACTTGAAAAGGTTATACAGACTGCCAGATGAGTGCAGTGTCTTCCAAGCTGAGATCCTAGCGATCTGGAGGGCGACGGAAGTGATACTGGGTCACATCATTGGGGTATCTAGGGTGACAATTTATGTCGATAGTCAGGCAGCGCTCAGAGCACTGACAAATTACACGGTGCGTTCGTGCCTGGTCGCACGATGTAGGTGTGCTCTGAGGGAGCTCATGGAGGCATTCACTGTGAGGCTGTGTTGGGTACCCGGCCACTGCAAGGTGGATGGCGGGCGAACTTGCGAGGGCGGGTTCGAATCTGGACTTGGTGGTAAGGGACGGGGGGGGGGGTAAACGGGTAACGGCTAGGAGATAAATTTCACGACGAACTGGGGTGTGTCGCTGTATGCAATCCAGTAGATTGCTGAGATTTGTCAGGGAAATAGGACGGCTGTTTCTAGTAAGGGGACTATAGGAGCTTGTTCTGGGAAGTATCTATCCGTTTTTTCTGGATCTTTCTTTCTATCTATCTGTCAATCTATCTATCTGTCTATACCTATTTTTTCTTACCTTTTCACTGAAGGGATTCACAATGGAAAGTATTGGTCTCCGAGTGGAGATGTGCCCTTGGGCACATAACCCTTCTTAACCTAACCTAACCATGTCATTAAAAGATTGACGAAATATTGGACAATTAATTTCAAACATCGAATTATATAACAACATTTATTATAAATTTCAATATTTTTCCAGCTAGTTTTTTTTTTATATAAATTTAGATTCTTAAAATAGTTATTAAAGACATTTTTTATTGTAAATTTTCATGTTCATGTTCATTTCATTTTTATTTTAGCTATTTCTTTAATTACTTCATTACTTCCAATAAATTATTAAAACTCTGCACGTTTTCTATTGTTATTAAATCCCTTAATAAAAATTATTCTTTTTTTTATATTTCTATTTCTATTTCTTTTATATTATGTTATCTTTATTTTATAATATAGTTTTTCATTTTTATTTCACTTTAATTTTATTTTATAGATATATTTAATATGTGGTATTTTCTTTTGTTCTATTAGAAAATTGTTTTTTAAAACAAAAGATAGAAAACCTCAATTTTTTATGACAGTTTAAGTGGACTTTAGTGTATATAAGTTAAAACTTTATTTTCAAATTCTTTTAAACTCTTATTCAATTCAGAGTTTTTTTTTAATAAAAATAAGAGTAAGGAAAAAGTTTTTTTAAAGCGATTTATTTTATGGCTTTTGTCTGCAGAAGTTAAAGGATGACGTTTTTTAAGTAAATATATTCAATTGCCGTTGGTGGTTATTGACTATGAGTATAATCCTTTTACGACTTTAGTTAAGCAAAAAAAAAAAAAATAATTTTAAAGCTCAAAAATGTACGCTAAAAAATAGAAAATCCAAAAAAGGTAAAATAAGCAATTACACAGTGCAACAGTGAAAAAAATGCACGAACTCGACATTATATGTTCGATTGTACTACCAAAGGTTTGACTACCAATTTTTTTTTATGGACCTCAAAAGATTTTGAAAATCAATGCACCACTCAAAAAAAAGGCATCCTCAGTTTTTGGCCAACAGCTAATTCAGACTTGATGATATAGCTTAACTATATTTGGCAATAATGTAGTGAAGATTCTACTGAACAAATTTTATAAACATTTTATGTGCAAAAAATCATTTTTTCCTGAACTTTTTTGAAAAAATATATGAGAAAATAATTTTTTTTTTTGCTTTTTTCAGCATAACTTAGAGGGACTCATAATTTTTCACTAACAATATATAACAAAATTGTAGCCATTGTAAATCTGAACAACTTTTGTAAACATATCAATACAATCTGAATGTGTTTAGGCATCCGAAATAGCTTACAAAGACCACTTTGTACCTTATAAATAGTCGTTTTTGACTAGACTACACTTTTATTGCAGCAAGAAAAGAAATGCAACAATAACAAAAAAAGTAAAAAAAATGCAATAAAAGGGTAGTCTAGTCAAAAACGACTATTTATAAGGTACAAAGTGGTCTTTGTAAGCTATTTCGGATACCTAGACACGTTCAGATTGTATTGATATGTTCACAAAAGTTGTTCAGATTCACAATGGCTACAATTTTGTCATATATTGTTAGTGAAAAATTATGAGTCCCTGTAAGTTATGCTGAAAAAAGCAAAACAAAAATAATTTTCTCCTATATTTTTTTTCAAAAAAGTGCAGGAAAAAATGATTTTTTGCACATAAAATGTTTATAAAATTTGTTCAGTAGACTCTTCACAACATTATTGCCAAATATAGTTAAGCTATATCATCAAGTCTGAATTAGCTGTTGGCCAAAAACTGAGGATGCCTTTTTTTTGAGTGGTGCATTGATTTTCAAAATCTTTTGAGGTCCATAAAAAAAAATTGGTAGTCAAACTGGCCAAACCGAGTACAGGGTTTTGCTAACCTTTGGTAGTACAATCGAACCTATACTGTCGAGACCGTGCATTTTTCCAAAAGTCTTCATTTGTTGCACTGTGTTATGAGTAAAATTTGTCAAAAATGAGTAAAGAAGGCAAACTTTGCTTCTCTGCTCATACACACAGAGAAAAATTTAGCTCTTTGCCAACTGAAATTCTGCTACTACGACACAAGTTCGGTTATTACGATTTTCAGATGGTTGGCACAACTTAGCATAAGTTTTTACAACAAAGTTCAGTTAATTCAACTGAATTTTAGTTGCAACACCTAAATTGTTCAGAAATATAATGTTAATATCGTTGTTATAACTGGATTTATAAGTTGTTACCATTAATGTACACTTTTTAATTCGGTTGGCACTTTATTTCTCTGTGTGCAAAATATGTATTATTTTACGTTTTTATTTGAATTGTTGTTTTTAAATTGTTGTTTTCAGATCTTATAGATTTTTACTTAAATTTTTTAATATTTTTAAATTCTTGTCTCATTTTTCATTAAAAATTTTGTTATGTTAACAAACAATTTTATTGTTTTACCAAACTTTTTTTTTAACAAAATTTCAATTTTTAAATACAATAAATTTGTTTGTTAATATCATACAAATTTTTTTGAAAATTACCCAACAATTAATATGACTTTTTTCTGTGTACACTAGTCGAAATTAGTGACTTTAATATTTGTTTAAATACAATTTCATTTCAATTTAAAACAAATATTTACTAAATATTGTACATGGCGTATGATTGATATTAATTCAAGCTGTCATTTGATTGATGATAGAGTAAAAATAATTGAATTGCAAATTTAAAACACTATAAATGTTAACAAATTTCATAATGACATTGAAATATAGAAAACAGGGTTGGGATGATTTTGCCGATTTTATTTACTTTGGCGAATTATTTTTTCAATTTAAGAGACAGAGTTTTTCAGAGTTTTTTCAAAGATTTTTTACAATTGAGAGATTAAAAAAAAATCAAATATAAAAAATAAATTTGAATAAATGAAAAAATTTATGTGTGCCATATTTGAAGCCCTTCATCTTTCACCACCTTTCATCTCTCCACTATCCCCTTTCCAAAGAAAGCAACACATTAATTAATAGGAAAAATTTCCTGAGTGTTACTTCTCTTTTTAAAAAAAAATACAACAGGAAAAATGGGTATTATACATGCATGGTGACCGATTCGATGCAGCTGTCGGTAAGGCTATCGCTATTTACTTTTATTTCGGTAATGGTATTGCAGCGGTAACGATATTTCAGTTATTTCGGTAACATTATTGTAGCGGTAACGATATTTCAGTTATTTCGGTAACGGTTTTTTTTTAATAATGGTACACTCAGGGAACTTCTGCTTTAGTTATTTCGGTAACGGTTTTTTTTTTTAATAATGGTACACTCAGGGAACTTCTGCTTTAAAAATATGTAGTTGTTGGGATTGTAATACAGTTTCTTTATTTTTAATGTAAATGTCAGTCATTTGTAGAACAAATCAAATTTCTTACTAATCTTGTAGTTCATTTAAAAAAACAAACCACATCAAATGACTGTTTTATGATTTTACATTCATTTTTTACAGTTGTTTTTTGTTATTTAAAAAAATAAATGTTGTTTTATTTTTTACTACCATGTGGTTCATTTTACTACAATTGTTAGTAATTTTTTGAACATTAAAAAACAAATGACAATGTTAGTTGAATTTACTGTAATGTAAGTCGTCCTTTCTTTAAGTGAAATTTCATTTGTTTTCAACAACATTTACAGTGGCCTTTACCTACGTGGTATTCTAAGTGTATTTTAGTTATATCGGTAATGGTTGTTTTAGCGGTAACGGTATTTTTGTTATTTCGGTAACGGTATTTTAAGGATAACAGGATTTGAGTTAGTTTTTTTTTTTTAACGGTGTTAAAGGGATAACGTTATTTTACATACGAACAATTTTTTTTAAATTATTTGTATTATTTTAAAATAATTTATCGCTTTTTCCAAAAAGCGAAAATCAACATATCTTCTTAAATAGAAGAACAAAAAAAAATAATTTTTGGATTGTGGTTATATCTTGGTAAAAGCAATAATTTATGTCCAAAAATTCTCTTTCATATGGCACCCTAAACCTATTTTGGCTCATACCGCCTAAAGTAGGCAACGATAAACATTTTTGTATAAGAAGAGATTAGTACATGGTAAGAATTTCATTGCAAAACAGCGTTTGCCCGTTAGAGGGTTAATGGAATAAAAATACAGCTACAAGCGAACACGGGTTTTATAAAGTGAAAAGCTACAAGTTCACTTTATAAAACCATTATTCATTCCATTAAGCACAGGTATCCAAGATATGCATGCATGTTTTGTGTTAACATATGGTAACTACAGGGTAATAAGGGTTAATATCTTATTTCGACTTTACATAGTTGTACACAATAAATTGTTATGCCAGGCCTATCTCAATTGCCCAATCAGAGTAAAGAATATAAAAATACAAAAACATCATTTTGTTGCGAATTTTAAAGAAGTTTCAAGATTTATTTATTTTTAATTGGAGCGATTTGTTGTTTTATTGGTTTTTCAATATTGGCGTTAATGCAAATATCTTTTTGCAATATAAACAATTTTTCGCTTCTAGCTACTTTTTCAATTTTGGTCATTTTTATAAATTTTAGTGTGTTTTTTTTTAATTTTGCATTTTTTTGCGATATATTAATTTTTAACGAGTTTTCTCACTTTAAACTTTTTTTTTTTATATATTTTAGCATGTTTTTTCAATTTAGGCAGTTTTTTTTAAATTTTTGCAATTTTTTTTTGTTGATTTTAGCGTGATTTATTTTAATTTTAGCTTTTTTGAATTTCTTGCAATTTTTTATGTTTGGTTTTTTCATTTCTAATAAATACCAAGGAAAATAAACTGTTAAATCAACTGTATGAATTTTCATTAAATTAACACAAGAAATGAGATCTACTAGTCGTATGAGTAATAAATTTTAGTGTTTAATTAATATTACTCATACGACTAGTCATGGTAGGCAGGAAGCATCGATAAGTTGCACAAAAATGTCGACAAAAACTGCAAACTGGGTTGTACTTGTTGATGATTATAGGTGCAAAATCCTTTGGAATTACAATCCTACCTGCTCCTTTTCAAAAGTTATTCATATTTTTATATTTCAGATCGGGACAATTTGGAATAAATATTAAATTTTTGAATTTTTATTGTGCAAGAGAATAATAAAGAATCTTACGTAAGTTTTTTGCCGATTTGGTCTCTGTTTAATACCATCTTTGGATGTTTCAAATTTGTAGAAACCTTCTTTAAAAATGTGTTCCAGTATATTAGATTTTTCATACAAATGTTGATTGTAATTCTTGGGAACTGATTTTCTACCAGCAGAACACGAATGAAGTTAGCCAATTTTTTCATGTCATTTGTAGACGATCCAGTATTAGCTTGGAAATTGTCTAATCTTTCGGCAGAAAATCTTAATTTTTTTTCTTTTTTTTTATTTACAGTTACCCTAACCTTCGATCCCAGAGTATTCAACACGAGCTCATCTTCATCTTTGTTATCATTGTTGGATATTTTTTTTTTCAAAATTTTAGTTATTATTTGGTTCTGCTGTTTCTCGGTTAACTTTTGTACTATATTCAAAACATTCTCACGAGCATTAAAAGTAGAAGGACTTCTGCAAGAATGTGATATGCCTTTAAATATTTGTTGAAAACAACTGTTACATAACTGAGTATAAGTTCTCGGTTTAGTTGCCTTTGCCTCATTTTTAGAAAGTAAATGTTTTTCTTGCGAAGTATCGTCAAAACACTTATTTGCGTCAATATTTGTAGAGAAATCCATAGTTTGACCTCTAGCATTGTTTCTGTTTTTTATGACTCGTAACTCGTGCTGTTAGACAGATGTAACAATTACAACCCATCGTTCTTGTTTCTTTTGATAATTTAAGATCCTCGCAATTGGGCATAGTTGGACGAGGTCTTTTTAAAATATCATTTCCATATTCATTTATAGTTAGTCGGCAAGAGCTACATAAACTTTTTGGGAATTTACTATTATAAATATTAAATTCATCATTGATATGCTTTTTTATAACTTCAATATGTTTTTCAGACAGCAAGAAATGATGGGAAGGTTTATTTTGGAAAATAATTTTTTTCCCACAAAGAGCGTATACTTTTGTGCGATTTTCTTCATGATTGCATTTATAACGCGGATGCTGACTATTCACCCGACTATTCAGCTGACTATTCTTTATTACTTACTCTTACTTCTGATATGAGAATTTCTAAAACTAGAAAATACAATGGCCAGAAACCCCTAATATTAATAGTTTAAACTTTACTTTTTTATTGCGGGAAACACTCGATATTGATATAAGTATAATAAACCATGTATTGATTATAAAAAACTTTTAAATATCTATTTAGAAAAGAACTTTTGATATTTATTCTAAATTGTCACAATATAAAAATACGAATAACTTTTGAAAAGGAGCAGGTAGGATTTCAATTCCAACGGATTTTGCACCTATAATCTTCAACAAATACAACCCAGTTTGCAGTTTTTGTCGACATTTTTGTGCAACCTATCGATGCTTACTGCCTACCGTGTAGTACTACACATTTTTTTTTGTTTATTCCGTGAAAATTTTATTTATTTTTCTGTAAAACAAAAGCTTATAACTAGAGAGTCAAAAAAACTAGTTTTTAGAATAATTTTTTAAATATTTGTGAATTTTATTTAAATTATTTATTATTTAATAATGTTTATAATATATTTTTTAAACTTGTAATCTGAAATTTTCGAAATGGAGATATTCGATGAGATTAGGGTTGACGAATTTGAAAATTGAATTTCCGACTTCAACCAAAATGAATTTGTATACATGGGAAATTAGAACTCTCGATTTTGCCAATGATAATGGTAATACGGGCGATATAATATCACCTTTGTTCTGAAAATGCCCGAAAGCAAAATTGTTTTCTGTTAAAGTAACAGATTTTTAGTTGCCTGTACATACGTACTATTTTGAGTTCACACACACAAAATTTGTGTAAAATTGACATTGAGAGAAGTTTTCTATGAAATAGAGAAAAATTAGAAGAAGAAAAGTGAAAATTTTTCCCGATGGAGAAAGTTCCGATATAGGTATATATAGTCATATATATATAATTCCATATTACATCATATATCAGCTGATCCTTAAAATGGCATACATAACCTTATCTCATGAGATACCATGGGATCTCAGTTGATATAATTTTATCCGAAAAATGGGTTTATCCAATTTGATCAAGTTATATATAACTCGATACAATGGGATATAACTTCATAAAATTCTTTGGAAATCCGCGTTAGTATATACAAATTTATACACATTTAAATATAAATCAATGAATTGGAAAATTTGATGAGATTTCATTATGACTTATCTACTTTATTCCAAAGCTATAACATCATTTTGTTTTCCAACTACTTCTTAAACAACTGCACCGATCGCTTAAGTGTCTGCAGAAGATTAACTAATACCTGTCTTACCTTTCGATTGATGCAACATATAAAGTTGTTGTTGTATGTTGTAGTATTTGTTTTAATTAATTAGTCATCAATTGTTTATATTTAATTATAACGCAATTTTTAGAAAATTTAAAAAACTAGCGGTTCATGATAAACACTTTTGTTAAAAAAAAATCTTTATTTCAGAACATTTTGGTTTCTTTCATTTGACTGCAGTTTCGGTTCTGTTTGCATCAAAAACATGTATTTTCTGCGATTTTAGTCTAAATCAGTATTTTTAGAAAAATGTTCATGAATTCAACCAAATTTAAGTCGGGACTTGATTTTTGAAGACAAATAATTTTGATAGAGAGAAAGTTAATTCCACGAGATAAATATCGCATATTATGGTTTTTTTAAACACATGGAAGTTTATATGATCTGATATATAACTATATCAATTATATGTTATGAGATAAAAAAAGATCAACTTATATATAATATAAGATATAATGATGTATGATGAAAAATAGCGAAAAAACTACATAAATGGTAAACAAATAAATTTTTTTTTAAAAAAAGTAGAAAAAGTAAAATCTTAAAAATCTTAAGAAAAATCTGTTCTTAGGACACAAAATGAAAAATCAAAATAGCAAAAATGAGTAAAAATGGCAAAAAAATAAAACATGTCTTCTCTGATCATTACAATATATACCACACTCAAAGGAAAAGCTTTATCATATTTATTAAATGTTTCATCAATTTTCGTCCAATGTAACTTTTCATAGTATTAATGAAACATTTCATAAAAAACAAAATCAATTTCATTATATTTATGAAATTGTTCACTCTATATATGAAGGTTATGTTGTATTAGTACACTCAGGGAACTACTGCTTTAAAAATATGTAGTTATTTGGGTAGTAATACAGTTTCTTTATTTTTAGTGCAAATGTAAGTCAATTGTAGAACAAATTAAATTTTTTACTAACCTTGTAGTTCATTAAAAAAAAAAACAAACCACATCAAATGACTGTTTTATGATTTTACATTAATTTTTTACAGTAGTTTTTTAAAAAAATAAAGGTTTATTTTTTTTTACTAACATGTGGTTAATTTTTACTACAATTGTTAGTAATTTTTTGAACATTAAAAAACAAATGGCAATTTTAGTTGAATTTACTGAAATGTAAGTCGTCCTTTCTTTAAGTGAATTTTCATTTGTTTTTAACTACATTTGCAGTGGTGTTTACCTACATAGTATTCTAAGTGTAGTATTTCATTATTTTTGTGTAGGAAAAGTTCAGAGAGACCATGATATGGCCATTATAATTCTCATTTTTTATGAAATGTTTCATCAATATTGATTAAACTGTTACATTGGACAAAAACTGATAAAACTTTTATCTGCTTTGACCTGGGAGCACTGTATATAAACTTTTTACATCGGGATCGCATAAAAATAACGCATTTAAGAGGTTTTTGTTAGTTCTTTAACTTAAATATCTTGTTAAAAAATAACCGGTTAAACGACTCAAAAAAAAACGGGTTTTCGAATATACGAAATATTCGAAACCGGTATTTTTTTTGAAAATAAATAAAGCGGTTAGCCGGTTTTCATTACGGTTTTATACACTCTAGTCATAACTTTGCAATTTTTGTGGTGGATTTTCTAAGCAAATTTCTTAATTTTTTCGTTAAACAATCTGTTAACAGTTTGGAGTTTTTAGGGCCAAGATATAGTCGAATTAAAAATATCAAAGCTATTTAAAAGGTTTCTAATGCTGTTATATGCTCCATAGGTGCGAATACATAAAAAATGTTTGTAGTGGCTCTTAACGGGTATATCTTACAATTTCTTACAATTTCTTTGGTTCCCTTACTTTTACGAGATTTTTCCATCCTTGTTTGAATATATATACATTTTATAATATATATATATATTTTTTTTTTAGTATTTTAAACCAAAACCAAAAGATTTCTAATGCTGTTATGTGCTCCATACACAGAAAAAACTAAAAACGGGTTTCAATTAAAAATTTGATTGAATCAATTAATATTTCAATTAATTTTGCACCTTCCACTGAAATGATAGTATTAACTAAAAAAAATTCCAGACAGTTTTTTAAAACTCTTTCAATTAAAATAATAATAATATCAATTAAAAAAGTTATTGTTTTTCTTTACAACCTCAATTAAAAAGTTTAGTTAAATTGATTAAAACTTTAATTGAAACTTGAGAAGAAAACAACTAAACAATTAATTGAAAACTCGTATTTTTTTATTTTTATTTTTGTTATTATTAAATAAAAAAAGAAATGTAGGTTTGTAAATTAAATTGACATTTTATTTATAATTAAATTAAAGCTTTTTAATATAAAAATGTATTATAAGAAAACAAATAAAAGTAAAGATAAAATTTTTGTTTTGCTTGTCTTGTACTTTTTCTTGTAATTGAATTTGTTTCTTAAAAAATCACACACAACTTTAAAATGATAGTTTAATGACACTTATACTTATTGAAAATTTAATTATTTACAAAAATAATAGTTTAATTGTCCTTTTTCGATAAGGTTTATTAAAATCCACATGTGCACTTTTATTACCACAGATAAAACACGAAACTAAATTAAGTTTTCGTGCGTACACGAATATCTCAACAAAAAGAGTGTTGCAAACTGTAGTGAAATAACTACGATTTTGCGTGTATTTGAAATCGGTAAACTATTCAACTTATTAAAAGTTAATCATTTGCGATTTTTTTTCTTTTAACTTACAAATTAAATAATATATTGATATAATTAAACCTTTGTTTGAATATTTAATCTAAATAAAATAAAAAAAAATAGTTTGCCAAAGTTTTAAAAACTTTGTTTACATGTTGTCAACACTGTATGGATATATTAGAAAATTCAATAAATCTTTCAATTGAATCAATTAAAAAAATTGTTTAAATTGCTATTGATATTCAAACAATCGATTAATTAGATATTTTTGGCCCATAATTTTTTCTGTGTAGAAATTTTTACAGCGGCTCTTAACTATTATCTTACAATTTCTTTGGTTCCCTTACTTTTACGAGTTAAGAAATTTTGTCAAGCCCGAGACTTTTCCACCCTTGTTTGAATATATATACATTTTATATTATATATATATATTTTTTTTAGTATTTTAAACCAAACCATTACAATAGTAATAAATACAATTTTTCTGTATGTAGGACTACACTACGTATGATTTATATTATTTATTTTTTTTTTAGAAAAGTTTGTCATAATTTTAAAATTTAACACCATAAAAATATATTTGTTTTGTTAACTTTTCATAAATTTTAAAACTTTTTATGCTTTTTTTATAAAATATTTATATTTTTTTACATTTATTTCCTTTTTACATAAATAAAAGATACTGAAAAAAAAACATACAAAAATTCTGTAAGAACAAATGAATTATTGTCTTAGGTATGTATTTCATACTACTTCCTTATAATGTAGCAGCAATTTTTGTGTGTTATTTTTTATTTCTAAAGTCTAGTTTTTTATGTTTCGGCATTTGCCATCTTTACTTGTATGTAAAAAGAAATGTAAAAAACAAAAAAAAAAAACTTTTTTAAAAGTCAAAAACCTTAAAACATATAAAAATAGTAAAGTCAGACCATATATTATTCACCCACTTTTGTAAAGTGTAACAGTTTTTTTGTGTAATTTTTTTTTTGTTTTTTTTTTTTGGTAAGAAAGAACATTGGGTCTGGATTAATACAAATTAAGACAAAAATTAAATATGGTATACTAAAAAAGGCTTTAACTCCCAAAAAAAACATAGAACACAAATTTGACGAAAAATAATTTTATTTCGACGAAATTTTGGGTTTTTTTAAATAAATATTATAATTCAAAATTGAAAAAATAATTGTTTAAATTATTAATTTTAAAAAATAACCTCGATTTGGTACATTTGTATGCTTCCAAAATAGCGCTTACCCAGCAAAAAATAGTGCTTCCAAGAAGCGCTTGTGGAAGGCCTTCTTTAAACCCGAAGCGCTTGCTGAAGGCCTTCCAGAAGGCATGACTTTTGTTCGCGATGTCCTAATTAGTAGGTCTCTTTTAAGCAGGTGAGAAGCGCTTCTAACATGTGATCTAAGAAGCACATGATAGAAGCGCTTACGGAAGAGATTCCAGAAGAGCTTCCCGAAGCGCTTCCAGAAAAGCTTCGAGAAGCGATTCTTCCTTCAGGGAAGCACAATATAATGCCTTCCAGAATTGCTTCCTAGAAGGGCTTCTTTACTGCTTCATTGCATGCCTTCTTCACTGCTTATTTTCATGATTTCTTTACTGCTTCAAAAGAATGCCTTCAGGGAAGCACAATATAATGCCTTCCAGAAGTGCTTCATAGAAGGCCTTCTTTACTGCTTCATTGCATGCCTTCTTCACTGCTTCTTTTCATGCCTTCTTTACTGCTTCAAAGAATGCCTTCAGAGAAGCACAATATAATGCCTTTCAGAATTGCCTCATTGCATGCATGACGGCGAAACGCTTCTTTGGAAGCACTGAAAAGAAGTTACTGCTTACCAAATCGAAAATATTTTTTGCTGGGTAGACGCAAACAATGAAGCAGTAAAGAATGCATACAATGAAGTATTAATGTTATCAACATACAAAAAAATCGGTTTTATAGCCTACACTAAAAAAAAGTTAGTAAAGTCAGTAAAAAAGCCGAGTAAGCCAAATTTTAGTCAGGAGGGTACTTGCAAAAAAAGTTGCTAATGTCAGCAAAATCTATTGCTTAAAATCAGCGTGTTAATTTTAAGCAACAAAATTAGGTGATTCAGCAAAAGTTTTGCTAACACTTAGTTGATTCAAAAATAAAAAACCCTTGCTAAAAGTTAATAAAATGTTTGCTAAATATTAGTAGACTGAAAAAAACTCAAAAAATTTGTAGAAAAATTACGCTGGCAGGCACTTTAGCAAGTGGTACACGTGCTGGCAATAAGTGCTTTCCCAGTCCCAAAATGATAACATCATTAGACAAAAGGTTAGTCTAGTCAAAAAGTGTCGAACAAGCACTGGGAAAACAAAATTTCCAACGTTGGCAAAATGTTGGTAAAACCATGAAATAGGTGGTCTAAAAATAGATTTTTCAAAATAAAATTAAAAAAAAGTTTATTTATAATAGTTTGGTTCCGCCGGGATTCGAACCCTGGCCGTCACTTTGGCAGCAAACAGCTCTAACCACTGAGCTAACGAGACATCTAATATTTGATAGCTTAAAACGTAAGTGAATGATTACTGCTAAGTAATAGTTGGCTGGTCAAATATGTCAGCACTGGCATAAGGTTTGCTGGAAACAATTTGCCAACGTTAAGAAAACAACAAAAAAGTTGGTCTTCGAGCTCGTATATTAGTTCTCATTTAGTGAGTAAACTAGTTTATATGAATGTTTGATGTTTGGCATCTGATTGTTACCTCTTTCAAAACGTGTTCTGATGATGGGAACCAGAAAATTCCCGAAATAGATCTATCAACACACTCCTGAAAGGGTTAAATAATAAATTTGAAAACAAAAACTCTACAAATAATATACTTTTTGCGTTTTTGGAGAATTTAGCGATTTCCAGCGATTTTAATTTTAAAACCTAGCAATTTTTTGCCTCGTAGCGTTGGCAGTCGTGATGTTATGAACCACTGGCAGTTTTTGACTGGGTATGTATATAGTATATAGCAACTTTGTTGTTACTAGCAGTTTCGTTGTTTGTTTTTCTTACATTTTGTTTTATACTTTGGCAACTTATGCCGGAATTTATTTTTATAAAAATAATTTAGAAAAACAAGAAACAAAAAAAGTCCTTTTATAACTACTTTACTTTCCTGTGTTTTTTTTATGTCATTACATATATCTTCTACATGTAGGTAAAATGTTTTTGTATTCGAGCAACTTTTCCTTTAAAAGAGGCCAACAAGTTTTATTTTTCTGTTTTAGCCAAAAATAACAAAGTGACAATACGGTTAAAGTAACAAAACAACACTACAATTTTTTTCCTATTTTTATTGCCAAAACACAAAAAAAAACATTTTTATTTTAAGTTTATTTTCCTTTTCTGGTATTTTCTTATTTATTTAACAAGATTTCTTAACAAAAAATAAAGTTTTACCTATAAAAACTGTTGTTATATATATATTTTTTTGAGTTTTTAGAAAAAAATCTAAAGAATCCTAGAATTTAACATGAAATTTATATTGCTACGGGTGTTAAAGTGTTAAAATGTTGTACGTGCTTAAAAAGTTTAATTTTATTATTGTAACCACTTTTTTTTTTTTTGGGAAAACAAAACGTCTCTAATGTCTGACAGTTGTGTTAAGGTATTAGAAAAGCTAAAGGCATTAATTTGTTTATAATTTTATATGATTCCACATAAACTTAAAAATGAAAAAGAATTGCACATTAGAGTGAAGCGAAGAAAAAAAAAATCTGAAGTAGGCGGGATTGGCTGAAATAGACATTAAAATATTATGTTTGAAATTTTAGACAGATTGAACTTCATCTTCTGGATCTTCGGAGAATGTAAACATTTAATTATTTAAAAAAAATATAGCATAGTTAAAAACAATTTCCATATTTATTTCATATTTTTTCATTAAATATGTTTTATTTGATCATAGTAATTTAGATAAAAAATATTCGCATGGGTTCTACATTCCGAAAATGAAGTGAAAGTGAAAATTACGTTTAATTTGTGTTCTCAATTACACATAAGTAATTTGAAAAGAAAAATTTCATTTTCATTTTGTTTCTAGTGGAATTGAAGTGATTTAATGTGTTCTACACTCAAAAAAACAAGTTAGTAGAAAAGTTAGTAAAACGTCTTGTAAATCAGGTATACTATTTTTTAGCAAATTTTTTGTTAAAATCGTGTTTTCAGCTAAAATTTTTGTTATACTTATTCAGCACTTAACTGTTTTATACTAATGCTTTACTAATATGCTAATGTTTTACTAATTAAATTTGCTAAAAAAAATTGTGCTGATAAGCACATTAATAGTGTGGACGACAACCAGATTGAAAGATATGAAGATGTCGCGTCATGTCAAGATGTAGTAGAAAAGAGGAAAATGATACTAAAAAGTACAACTCTAATAAGACATATAAAAAAATCAACCATGGAAGATTTTTGTATCTGTTTTTCATACATAAAACAAAATTGAGGATTAAAACAACTTAAATTTTGCGTTGTCACGCTTGTGAAAATAATTGTCTATTAATTAAATAAAAGACAAAATAAAATATTTAAATTTAATGTGTTTCTAAACTAAATGTTTATAGATTAACAATCTAGTGTGGTCAAATTGCAAGCAAACATATACAGACATGTAGACAGAGAAAAGCGAAAGACAAAGACACACATCTTAGGTAGATTTTTATGGTTCCTTTTTCTTATTGCAAAAAAGGGTTGTTTTTTTGTTTTGTTTCGTTTGTGTTTGTTTATTTTTTCGTTCCGTTTCTATAATTATCTTCGGCAGTTGCGTCCTTTAGAAGATAGCATCATTTAGACAATCATTGATGTAAGTAAATGAAAGAAATTTTTTTTTATGTTATATATATTTATTTCTTAATATTTTCAGATATTAAATTAATTCATGTGGTCAATGTGGGAAAATGAAAATTTTTATATTTCGCAATTATTGTAAATTATTTTTAAAAGAATCACAAAAATATGTTTTATGATTTTCAGCAAATAAATTAACTAAATTACAATTTTTCTACAAATTTTTTGCGTTTTGTATTTCTAATCTACTAAGTGTTAGCAAAACTTTTGCTGAATCTACTAATTTTGTTGCTGAAAATCAGCGAGATTTTGCTGACATTAGCAATTTTCTTGCAAGCACCCTCCTGACTAAAATTTTGCTGACACAGCAAAATTTTTTGCTGACTTTACAAACTTTTTTTTTTGAGTGTATAAAACAATTTCACTAAAAAAAAGTAATTGTAAAACGGTATAAGTTAACTGTATGAAAAACCAAACTTTTTAGAAAATAAAATTATTTTAAATATTAAAAGTAAAAAGAAAGCGAACAATGTAAGCAAATGTGATTTGTTTTTAAGAAACGGTTATTTAACTGAAAAAGTATTGTATTTTTTAGGGAAAAAAACATAAATCCGGAGCAAGAGGTCGCTTTTTAACATTCATGAAAAAAATTCTGATTTGGCCAAAGGTTTTGAGAGGCGCAACGAAACAGTTGAAAACCAGTTGTGAAAGGACTTAGCAAGTACATTAAACAGCTTAGGACCTCCAGAAAAGGATGCTTGGGCTGATTGGAAGGCTACCATTCGTAAAAAATTGGCCGAAAATAGAGCGAAGGTAACGGCAACAGGTGGAGGACCCTACAATATCCAACACATATCAATTCAGTTGACAAACTTTCTTGCCTTTATACAGCAGTCGAAGATGTTCCAGCTGCCAAATCATTTGGGACGACTAGCAACCACAAATTCATCTAATGAATTGTCAAACTTAGATGGCACCAGTTCCGACAATGTAGTAAACGTGATTTTACCAGAATTAAATGAAAATGACAAAGGTACAGAAAATATAGAAAATGAAGAACCGCAACCGATGATTTCCCTTTTTGATTTCTGAATTTCTTCGCGACTTCTTTCAAATCTAATCCATTTTGGGCATATGACAGTTTTCAAAACATTACACATATTTGTTAACATTTTTTTGAAGCTGTACTTCTTCCCACAGCTAGATTGAATTCTTTTGCGATCATTTGTTGGTAACTTCCTTGTCCGAAATAGCGTAGTGATGTGGTCAATTGCAAAATAATTGGAATGCTTGTCTTTTTAGCAATTGGTGAGGCTCTATGAAACAAGACCCCAATGAAATAAGTCCCCAAACCAAAAATGAAATAAGGCCCCAAAAATTTCTAATAAAAACCTTTGGGGTCATATTTCATTTTTTGTTTCATATTTTTTTTTGGGACTTTATTTCATAACGAAATAAGGCCCCAATATGAGAAATGAAATAAGTCCCCAAATAATATTTTTGGGGGTGTTATTTCATTTTCTTAAAAATCAAAATTTTTAAGTAATATAAGCAAATAACCGTTATAGTTACTGCATGAATTATCAAGTTATTAATGTAAATAGTTATTTACTATTAGTAAGTGAGATTATACCGTGTAGTAATTTTGAAGTCTCTTTTATGTTGCACGCAGAAAAAAAAAAAATTATTTCGCGAAGCCGCCTCCCGCGTTCTACGGAGGAAAAAAACCCCTAAGAGCGGCCGAAGGCCGCCACCCAGAAGAAATTGTTTTTCAATTCAGATGTCGAATCTGTTGAAATCTTATATTTTTAAGACATCAAGTAATTTGTAAAAACAAGTTTTTCTGTGGGTTGTTTTTCCTCCGTAGAACGCGGCAGGCGGCTTCGCGAAATAAAGTTTTTTCTGCGTGCGATTATACGATTTATAAATTTAGTTTTATTTTGTGATAAACTACTAAAAAATATTAAAAAAACTGTATTGATATACTATATATTATTAATCTTTTTATTTTAAAAAGGCTGAAAAAAAATCGCGCGATATTTTTTTTTCAGCCTTTTTACTATGTATTAATTAGGAATAAAGAAATATTTTAAAGTAATATATAATTTTGTTTTTTTTTTTTTAATTGGGGCCTTATTTCATTTTCGAAATGGGGCTTTACTGCATTATGAAATAAAGCCTCAAAATTGCGGTGTTATTTCATTTTATTTTGGGGTTTCGTTTCATTTGGTTGGGGGTTTATTTCATTTTTTTTGGGGTATTGCTTCATAATGAAATAAAGCCCCAAAAAATTGGGCGTAATTTCATTTTTGGTTTGGGGGCTTATTTCATTGGGGTCTTGTTTCATAGAGCCAATTGGTGATACTTCTTCTAAAACCATCATAAATGCAATAAAACTATTTTTTTTATTAATTTTAAACATTTGCGACTCAGTTTTAATCATTTTCTTACGATTTTGCTGGTAGTTCCAAAGGATTTGAACAGTCACGAAGCCTTTTTCTATTTAGATTTTCCGTTCTTTGTTTTTCTTTTTCAATTCAATATCACAATTGCGCCACTCATTTTATATTATTTTAAAAATAAGTATTTTTTTGTTTAATTTTTAATTTTGTCTGCAATTTCGTTCTCTTTAAAGCGATAATTTCGTTTTTTCCCGCATGTTTTTATGTTGTTGCTAAAATAAAATGAAAATGAAATCGTCGTGAAAAAAACGATTCACTCGTTTTTCAGAACACAGCGGAATTGAAAATGTGGAATTAAAAACGATTCCACTTTCACTTCGTAGTGGAATATAGAACACAGGCCATTGTCTTTCTTGGATACTTGTAAAAGTTTAAAATCTTACGCTGAAGAACACCCTTAAATTTTGCATATAATCAAAAACCTCTAATTTGCAAATAATTGTAAATTTTATTTTGTAAACAAAAAAATTTTCAAAAAATTTACCCCTCAAATGGAAAACCTGGATCCGCGCCTGGTATTACACATATTTTGTATAACACACTTGTTACCTAATAAATAATTAATCCTTAAATAATTTGTTATTATTACAGGTTTAACTTTTGTAATACGTAATAAAGGCAAAAACATATGAATCAAAGTTAATGGAATTTAAAAGTAAAATTGAAAACTGTTTGAAACACATAAACACACACAATTAAATATTATGATTATCTATGTATAACAGTATGTGTTAATAATACACATACACACAGTTAGATAAAGGGTCAGTTACGTATGTGTGTATGTATATGTTGTATACATAAATAATAACAATGTTTTGTTTGATACATTGTTGTTCATACTGTTGTTTATGCTGTTAGTTGTGTAATTTGCAACGTTTTATATAAGCAGTTGAAAAACAATAACATTCACAACAACAACAACAACAAAGTTAACAACAGCAACAACAACAGTAACAAAATATTTAAAGGTAAAAATTTTAATATAACAAGCAGATATTAAACATTTACAGATAAACATTTAAAGTGACATACATAACAATACTGAACCCATACATACACTCAAAAAAAAAAAAATAAGTTAGTAGAAAACGTAGTAAAACGTCTTATAAATCAAGTATACCATTTTTCAGCAAATTTTTTTAATGAAATTATGTTTTCAGTTAAAATTTTAGTTACACTTATTCAGCACTTAACTGTTTTAAACTAATGTTTTACTAATATTTTACTTATGTTTTACTAATTTATTTTGCTAAAAAAAAATTGTGCTGATAAGCACATTAAAAGTGTAGACTAGAACCAGATTGACAGATATACGCAGAATGAAGTAGATGTCGCGGCATGTCATGACGTAGTAGAGACAAGGAAACTGATACTAAATAGTAAAACTCCTGTAAGATATATAAAAAAAATCAACCAGGGAAGATTTTTGTATCTGTTTTTCATACATAATAAAACAAAAAGACGCCAACAATGTGTATCGTATACATATAAATTGCACATTAAAAAAACTTAAATTTTACGTTGTCACCGGCTTGTCAAACTGATTGTCTATTAATTAAATGAAAGACAAAATAAACTATTTAAATTTAATAAAGATTAAATGTGTATTTGTAAAGTAAATGATTATACAAACAGTGAAAACAATTGCCAACCGAATTTAATAGAGTATTTTGGTTGCTACAACTAACAAATTCGGTTAGTACAATAATATTCAAATGCGATTTCTTGAAGTTTTTGGTATTGCAACTAAAATTTAGTTGCATTAACCGAATCTTGTTGTGAAAACCAATATTAAGTTGCATCAACCGTTTTTAATCATTGCAATCGAATTTCAGTTGGAAATCGTAAAAAGTTTTCTATGTGTAGTGACTATTAATGTAGTTTGGCCGAATTGCAAACAAATATACGTTCAGGTAGACATACTAAAGCGAAAGACAAGGACACACATCTTACCTAATTTTATATGTTTAATTTTTCTTATTGCAAAAAAAGGGGTTGTATATTTCATATATATTTCATAGTTTTCGAAATTGCAACTAAAATTTAGTTGTATTAGCCCAATCTTGTTGTGAAAACCAATATTAAGTTGCACCAACCGATTTTAATCATTGCAACCGAATTTCAGTTCGAAATCGAAAAAAATGTCTATGTTTAGTGACTATTAATGTAGTTTGGTTGAATTGCAAACAAATATATGTACAGGTAGACATACTAAAGCGAAAGACAAGGACACAATATTTTTATATTTTTATATTTTTCCTTTTTCTTAACAATATTTCATATTTTGTTATTTATATTTGTTTCGTTTTTATTAAGATGCCATCATTTAGACATCCATTGATGCAAGTAGTTGAAAAATAATTTGTTTATGTTTTATATAATAATTTCTATATATTTTCATATATTAAGTTAATCCATGTAGTTAATGTGGGACTATGAATATTTTTATAATTTGTAACGTATTGTAAATTATTTTGAAAAGAATAACAAAGCAAATTTAAGTTCTTCAGAAAATAAATTAACTAAAGTTTAATTTTTGTACAATTTTTTTTATGTTTTTTCAGTCTACTAATATTCAGCAATAATTTTTATTAACTTTTAGCATGTAATATTGAGTCAACTACGTGTTAACAATTTTCAGCAAAAGATCTCGCTAATTTTAAGCATTTTAAGCAAAAGATTTTGCTGACATTAACAAGTTTTTTTCGAAGCACCCTCCTAACTAAAATTTTACTGACTCAGCTAAATTTTTAGCTGACTTTACTAACTTTTTGTTTTTGAGCGTACTGCTAATCATACACACTTGCAACACAGAATGTTTTTGTGATAAGAAGATTAAAACACACACACAACAGCACACACAACACACGTATAAATGACATGGTTATATGTCATTTTATGTGTATTACATGCATACAAAATGTTAATATTCTCTGTGTGGAAAATTACAATATTAATATTTAAAACAAGGACGAATTACAAAATTTTGTCAAATTTTATGACCACTTTGTAACTAAATGCATGTTTGGTTTGACTTTATTTTTTGTTTTTCTGCTTTATTAATAATGAAGTAGTACTTACAAATTTTGCAAATGCTGTTGTTTGGGATAAAATAACTCATCATAGATTACAATTATTAGTGTAATTTTTATAAAACGACAGTGGGACAAAGATAACAAAAGTAACAAACAAATCTTTCTCTGGAAATAATCGTATTTAATGGAAAAAGTCTTAAAATAGGGCATATAATTTAAATTATTATAAATTCAATATTTTTGTGTGTTCGCTGTGGTGTAATGGTTAGCGCGTTAGACTATTACACAGATGGTCCCGGGTTCGATTCCCTCATAATATGTATGAGTTTTCTATCACTTCTATGTATCGCTGCGCCCACCTTCGGTGTTCCCATAGCACTTAACCCCACCGAAGTAAAATAATGAATCAGGGCTATGAAACAAAAAAAAAGCTTCAATAAATTCGCCAACTCTACATCAGATGGCGAGCAACAACTGTTCTAAGACTTATCTACTCGCGCAATTACAGTGTTGCCATGTTTGAAGCCCTTCATCTGTCAACACCTTTCATCTCTCCACTATCCCCTTTCCAAAGAAAGCAACACATTAATTAATAGGAAGAATTTCCTGAGTGTTGCTTCTCTTTAAAAAAAAAAAAAATGTTGGCTTGCACAAATGTTCCACTTCCATAGAGGTATGAATATACAAATAACACTTTAAATAATACATTTAAATTATACACATGCATAATATTATTTTTTAATTATACTACTACTCATATACACAAATATATTCTATATTTTAAATACTCATAATAAGTATTTTGAGTTCAAATCAAAATTTTTGTGGTTTCATTATTAGTGCAATATTAAAATATGTAAATATGACCACGTGTGGGTATGAGTATTATTAATTATTTGCTGAGGTTAATTAAATTTGTATAATATATTCATAATTTAAATGATATTATCAGGGACCGAAAATAACAGTTATTTTCAAATTTTTAAACAAAAAAGCAACTAGAAGTAAATGTCGGAAAACTGTTTCAAGTATACCATTTTGATCCTTATGAACTAGTCTATAATAAAATGCTTTGCTTTTCAAAATTTTTATTTTTTTTATTTTTTAGCAAAAATAAAAGTTTTTTTTGAATTTTATTTTTTTGAGCAAAAATAAAAAATATTTTTTGATTATTATTTTTTCGGGCAAAAATAAAAGTTATTTTTTGATTTTTATTTTTTCGAGCAAATATAAAAGTTATTTTTTGGTTTTTATTTTTTCGGGCAAATGTAAAAGTTATTTTTTGATTTTTATTTTTTTGAGCAACAATAAAAGTTATTTTTTGATTTTTATGTTTTCGAGCAAAAATAAAAGTCATTTTTGATATTTATTTCAATTTCTTCAGTTGAAATTCCATAATTTATAAATTTTTATTATTATAACGAATAAATAACAAATAATGCTGTTATATTTGTATGAACGAAATATATAAATTTTATGGTTGCCTTTTGTAATATTTTCTGAGTTATATAATCAGTAAAACTTATTTTTAATATGAAATTTTTTTTTGAAGAATTCTTGATTTAAAAATGGCGATTTTAGTTTCCAAAAATTGGTGCACTGCTCGTACAAATATAGATGTTTGTCTTGTAGTTAGATACTTAAAAATGTATAATAATATATATTAATACAGTTATCACAAAAAATAACATTGCAAAATATTTGCTTTATATCTATTATCACTGAAAAATCATAACAAAGCTAATAACATCTATTTTTGGCAAAAAAAAATAAAAACCAAAAAATGACTTTTATACTTGCTCGAAAAAATAAAAATCAAAAAATAACTTTTATTTTTGCTCGAAAAATAAAAATCAAAAATAACTTTTATTTTTGCTCGAAAAAATAAAAATCAAAAAAATAACTTTTTATTTTGCTCGAAAAAATAAAAATCAAATAATAACTTTTATTTTTGCTCGAAAAAATAAAAATCAAATAATAACTTTTATTTTTGCCCCAAAAAATAAAAATCAAAAAATAACTTTTATTTTTGACCGAAAAAATAAAAATCAAAAAAAAAAAATTATTTTTGCTCGAAAAAATAAAAATCAAAAATAGCTTTTATCATTTTATCATCTGACTTTTATGAAAAAAGGAATAATTTTTACGGTCCCTGGATATTATTTACAAGAATAATTCTACATAAAAAGTTCGTACCCTTAAGCGTAGAAATGTAATTTATTAAATAAGTTTACACAGATTTTACAAACATGATAGTTATGTGTGCTTTAAAGTATTCTAGATGGCTTTAAAAAAATTGCATTAAATAGCCAAAATTAGCATCAAATCGTCAAAAATAGTTTTTACGCGATAACGTAGGAAATATCTATTAAAGGAAACGATATTTAAGAAAACAACTATTAAAATAACTTATGTGTTTAAAAATCGAAAATAATCTACTGTGTTTATTAGGCTGCTTCTTAAAAAATCATATTGGCGAATTTTGGACGGGACAACCCTGGATTACTAGATTAAGATTCATACAAAAAAAAATATTCTCTAAATTTTTTAAAATTTTCAAAAAATGTTTGGGGTTGCTACTAGGATTGAAAATTTTCCCGATTTTCGAAAAGGACATATTTTCATAAACGTAGTCTACCCGAGTAAAAAAGATTTGATCAGTTATAGCATATTATTTTACAAATACAAAAAAATTATTCATAACTTCTCAAAAATAAAAATAAGTAATTTTAACAAAATAAGTCGATAGTGCAGTGTTCAAAACATTTGCAACTCTTAAAGTAATTAACAGGAAATACAAACAATGGTTTCAACGCTCAGTATTTTGAAGCGTAGCCATTATTTTGTGTAACTTCTGAACACCTCTTAGGCATTGAGGCTTTTTAATATAATCGTCAGAAATTTCATTCCACTGCTTCTCCAACTCGACGAAAACTTCATCACCATTTCGGAATACTTTATTGCAGATATTCCGTTTTACAATCATCCACATGTTCTCAATCGGGTTGAGATCGGGAGATTGAGCCTGCCACGACATGATATTAATTTCATTTTCCTGCAGCCAAACTTTTACAACCCCCGCCGTGTGTTTTGGGTCGTTGTCGTGCTGGAAGGTCCATGAGAGTGGCATTTCCCATTCAGCATACGGAAGCATAACTGAACTCAGAAGATCTCTATAGATTGTGGCAGTCATTTTGCTAGTAATGCGGTGAATTAGGCCAATCCCATTTCCTGAGAAACACCCCCCACACCATAATGTTTACAACTCCGTGCTTCACTGTGGCGGCTGTGTGTCTGGGATTAAACTTTTCGCCTCGTGGTCTTGAATTTAGACTCATCTGACCACAATACATTTTTCCATTGCTGTTGAGTCCAGTTCAAATGGGTGAGTACAAAGTCAAGCCGAACGGTTTTTTTTTTGTACATCTATAACTTCTAAGACCATATTCTCGGGTTCTTCTTTTAATGGTGGGAAGACTGGCATCTATTAAAAGTTCAGTTTTAGCTTCTCGGGGAACTGCTTTGGGATATTTCGTAAAAAAAATCATGATTTTCCGATCTTCTCTTACAGTTGTAATACGGGGTCTTCCACCTTTATGAGTTATGTGGATGTTACCACTATTAACAATGCGGCAAATCATTGATTTTGGAACGGAGTACTTTATAGAAATTTCTTTTTGGGAAAGTCCATTTTGAAAATCATTTAAACTTTTGATTTAAAATCAGAATTGTATTTATTTCCTGCCATTTTTTACAAAAATTATTCTTACTATTAAAGAACAATAATTATAATAAATTTGTTTAAAATTTAAAAGGAATGCGATTACCGTTATATCCTAGCATACTTAAATTGTTTCGTTAAGAGTAAGAATAATGAGAGTTGCAAATGTTTTGAACACCTGCATTTTGAATACATCTATTATTATTAATCTTTTTGTTGTTTTAATTTAACGGAATTATTATTTTTTATTTGTTTAACATAAAACAATGTATGAAGAATATGTAAAAAATAAATTTTAGTAACTAAGCGTGATTTGAAGAAAATAAATCAATGAAAACAACAAATGCGATCTCAGTTCCAAATGTTTTGACCACTACTGTATGTCCCCTCTATGTCCCTCTTCTACGAAATCGATTTTTTTTAAACTTCTCAGTCTATTTTTTGCCACTAAAACATTCGAATAATCAAAAATTATTTGTTTTATTTTGTTCTGGTCATTAAATGAATCTACGTGCCAAATTTTGAGATACTAGCTTAGCTAGTTTAGGAGATACACCAAACGCACCTTTTACGGAGATAATGGCTGATACAAAGAATAGGAGTTTGTTAACAAAAATCACGACTATATTGGCCTGATGAGCCAGCCAATGAACCAATGATATTTAAACAAAAATAATACGTTTTATTTCATTATCATATTTTTTTTTTGAAAATGTGCACACTGTAGTGCAGGAGTGCCCAAAAGTTCCTTATGGAAGAGCAAACACCAATACATTTAAAGAAAAACTAATTTTTATTCAATATTTTTTGTTGTAAAAACCAATACATACAAAGAAAAAAGAAAAAAATATTTCAATGTTTACCAGCAAAGCATACGAAAAAGTTGTTTGCTTTGCGCTTGCGTGTATACAGTGAAGAACGACAAAAAAACTAATAAGACAAAGTTGTTTGTGTATTTCGTATTGCTAGTGCTGAGCGCTCTATATGTGTATTAAAACACACAGCCTATAGCTAAGTGTTTTTACAAAAACAAATGAGCACCAAGCGCATAGGCCTTGGGCACCCCTGCTGTAGTGTATAAGGGTAGTCAAAGGGTTAACAGGCTTTAAAAGCAAAATGAAGCAAAACGATCTTTACGAAAACCATTACACGATAAAGTTCATTACATTTTAGTGTAACCCCAAAATAATAACTAAATAATCACTAGAAGCCAGGGACAGTAACGGTTATAAGTGATGTCAAAAAGTTCCTTTATAACAGTTATTTTGTGGCTTAAAAAGAAAAAAAAAAAACATCCAAAACAGTTATTTTTCAACGTAAAAATAAAAGATCGGATGAAACTCTTAAGAAGAGAGTTTTATTTCGCCTTCATTATTTATTATTTTTATTTTTTGCGTCTAAAATAAAACTCATTTGAGGAGGGAAGCTTCACGTTCTTCACCGGATGTTTTCCGATCTTCGCCGGATGTTTGCGATACATCTCAAACTCAGTCATCGCTTTTGGGGTAGTATTTAAACTCCCTAAATGTATATAGGGAACAAGAAAGCGAAGAAAGTGATAATGAGGATGAAAAAAACTTTCTATGAAATCGACAATTTTTCTCCAAGGCCCTTATCGATTGATAAACCTCTTTTGAGTTCTGGGAGGCTAAAAGAATACACTATCCGTACTTGTATACATTGGTAAAAACTATACAGTGTGTACCTGCAACCCAGGTAAGCGTGGAAAGAGCATTTTCTGCTCTTAAATAAAACTCCTCAAAGAGTTTTATTTCAGACGGAAAAACAAAACTCCTCAAAAGAGTTTTATTTAATGAAGGCGAAATAAAACTTTTATTTTTTCGTTGAAAAATAACTCTTAACTGTGGAGTTGAGATCGTTTTCTAAAGATCACTATAGATTCTGAAAGAGCACTTCAATACGAATCGATTGGTATACGATATACGTCTCCGTAACATAGAGAGTTTTTGAGTTAAAGTTTTCGGGATAACTGTTATTTTCGGTCTCTGCTAAAAGCAATAAAAATATCTTGAATTGTCCACCTTGACGTATGATTAATATTAATTATGGCATTATTTACTAAAACTGCTATAACTTTTGTTTTCCTATAACTATTTTAAAACTTTAAAATGCTTTGAGAAACTAATAAATTTATGCATTTAGCTATAGTAATAAATATTTGACTTTAAATTTAGTTATTGCAAAAATGTTGTGGTCAATTGAAAAATTTTTCTAAAGAATGTTAAATCTTTAAAGATTTTTAACATTTAACCATTATGTCACAAAATGATAATTAATATTCTGATTTGGAAAACTGTTTAGCACAATGCAAAATGCTATAGACAAGTTTTTGTAAAAAAATTTGCCTTTCTAAACTTAGACCACCCACAGAATTGTCTATATCTAAAGCAATATATGTATAGGGGTTTATGAGTACATTTTCTAGAAAAAACAATAAAACTCATAATTTTCATTTAACATTTTCCAAACATGAATTCCTAAAATGCTTTCGTATGTCTTTTAACATTACCAAAGTTTGATAAGCAAACAAAATAGCATGTGTTTTTTGGTTTTCCTTTATAGGCTTGTGTTACTGGAAAATTCTGTAACAAATCTTGATTTTTTTTTTATTTTTGGATATTGTACTAACTTGTCTGTAATAGTCATTTGTATACCAGACAGTTTGTTACATGTTTATGAAATTTTTGAGAAAATAATTTTCTTTTATTAGAAATTTATTGTTGTAGTTGTTTAAAAATATTGTGCATTTCGTTTTTGTTTAAAACATGTTTACCTACATGTTTTCTAGTTTAAGTTTTTAGGGAAAGAGTTTTCTAAGTTTATTGCTGCTGGCTGCTTTTGGTTGTTTGTGGTAAACACAAAACTTTTTTTGGGGCAATTTGTTATGATACAAATACAGCAATATCTAAAGCAACAACATCATCATGTATATCACTTTAAATTCTTATGAGAATATGGCTTCTTATGCTTAACACAGGTGGTCTGGAATAACAAAAAATTCGAACCAAGTTTTCAACACAATACTATTTTCATAAAAATCTTTAGATTTAAGCCTGAGGCGCTTCGAATAACAGTGATAAATAACATGATTTTTGTTCGAAATGTCTCGCCTGGAAGCACTGGGTGCAAGCATGAATTCCTCGTGTTTACTTAGCAAAAAAACGATGTAAACAATCAATGAATTTTGGCCTTAACTCAGATTTTTTAAAGCTATGCATTTTACGAAGCAGTAAGGAAGCAATACATGTTTTTACTGCTTCCAATTTTTTGCGGAGAATGTGCTGTTATTGCGCAACATCGAGCAACATTTTTTAATCCAAGTTTTAACAAATTTTAATGAAAATTCGCTAAAATAATAAGTGTTGAAAAATTCTTGCTCATTTAATTACTTTTTGGAAATCACAACAGAAAGTGATGTAAACAGTCAATGGAATTTGGCCATTCATTTCTGCTCTTTAATGCATCTATGCATCTTACGACAGTAGGAGAAGCAGTAAGGATACAGTAAACGGTTTTTACTGCTTCCTATTTTCTGCTGGGATAGCTTTTTAAAGATTTTTAACAAGTTTAAACAAAATGTCAGTAAAGGGTTTTAAATCAGAAAGCAAAAGTCAAGTTTCAATAAAAATATCTGTTAATTCAAGTAAAAGTTTTATTGCATGCGGTCAAATTAAAGAAACTGTAGTATCAATTGTCGAAATTGGAAAAATTGACAAAATTGAAAAAAAAAACCCAAAATCGGCAAAAAAAAATCACGATTTTTGTTTTTAATTATAGTGATTTTTTCAATTGGGCAATTTTTTTTTTGTAACTTAATTGATGTAGTTTTAATTAATATATTAAAATTTTTATCTAATATTGTTTTTATTTTCAAAACAAATTTTTAGTAGATACTATTAAAACTTTAATTAAAATAGAAAAAAATCTTCAAAAATTGGGGAAAAATCTCTAAAAATTTATAAAAACCGCTTAAGATGAAAAATTGTCAAACTTAAAAAAAAAAATTCCAAAATTAGAAAAAATCTTCAAAATTGATAAAATCGCCTAAACTAAAAACAAAACCCAAAAATCGGCAAAAACTATGAAAAAATCGTCAAAATTTTGAAAGAATTAGCTAAAAAATGGACAAAATTAAAAACAAATTAAAATTTTTCAATAAAAATGTTTTCTTCTTCTTCCTGTAAAGAGACTAACTAAAGTAATATTCTACAGTAATTAGTATAAAATTAATTACGATTGTCATTATCTGACGGTTGCAAAACACTTTCTGACATGAAATTGGAAGAAACTTGCTTAACGGCGACTCAATCTCTAACCTACACTTGGTATCCAACTATTGTATGTGAATAAAGCGCATCAACGTGATAATTACTTGTGAAAAAGAGATAGGATTAAGAAGAAAAAGCTTTCTAGTTGAGAAATAAATTGTGCATTGGTATTAGTTAATCTGTCTCTTCTAATCGAAACAATCACCCTTATTGTGTATGTCGTATTTAAAATACGACTACGACTGTTTTGTGATAGATTAAAGAAAATAAGTTTACGTTCTCTTTAATCTATTACAAAACAGTCGTAGTCGTATTTTAAATACGACATACACAATCAGGGTGAATACTTGTGTGTACGTAGTGTGACCAAACTCCACTTTAGCCACAGTCATCGCTGTATCGACCGTAGCTCAACTCGTTAAGAGGTGAGATTACGATGCATAGCTTGATGCTAAGGCAGTGAGTTCAAATACCAGTACGACACCAAAAAATAAAAAAGTTTTTCATATAGAGCAAATTAACAATATAAAATACTTTGTTCAATTGACACATAAATTAACCAGTGACGAGTCCCAGGAGGGGGACGAAACTGCGGCAGTCTGGTGTATCCCTTGTATCCGTAAAATTTTTCAATAAAAATGTTTTCTTCTTCTTCTTCCTGTAAAGAGACTAACTAAAAACAAAATTGTCCAAATAACAAAACAAAAAAAATTATCAAAACCAAAAACAATCGACAAAACTGAAAAAAACATCGTCTAAATTTAAAAATATCACTATAATTTGAAAATATTGCTAATTTTTTTTTTTTTTAGAATTTTTAGCGTTTCAATTTGGTGATTTTTTAAATTATGCCGATTTTTTAAATTTTGGTGTTAAAACAAATCGCCAATAATTGAAAAAAATGGCCAACATTTTAAAATATCACTATTATTTAAAAAAAAAAATCCCCATTTTTTTTGACTTTTTATTGATTTTTTTTTAATTTCGGCGAGTTTCAATTTAGGTGATTTTTTTTAAAAATTTAGAATTGTTTTTTAAATTTGTTGTCCTTATGTCTTTTAAAAATTGGAAGTTATGTTTGCACCAAATTCAATTCCACTAAAACTTTTAATAGATATTATTAAACTTTTAATTGCCAAAATTAAATAAAATTATAGAAATAAAAAAAAAAAAATAAAAAAAAATCGATAAAATCGATAAAATTGGAAAAACGAATCACCGAAAAATTAAAAAAATCGCTAATCGTTACTTAACAAAAAAAAAAATTAAGATTGAAAGAAACGCAAAAATTTTAAAATGTCAACAATTTTGAAAAAAATTTGCAAATTTAAAAATACTAAAATTGTTTTTTTGGTTTTTCTTCATTTTCATATATTTAGTTAAAATATTTTTTTACCTCAATATATGATATTGTCATATTAGATTTTATTTATTGCTTTTAAAAAAGTTTAATCATTTTCATGATCGACAATACAATTGTTTCATTGACATCACCCAAATCTTCAGTTTTCCGCAGTAAGACTCTTAACTTAGAACTCTTGACTTAACTCAAACCGAGACATTACATACAACTGAGATAATCAACTCTATTAGAATTTGTCTGCCTTAGGCACGATTACTGAATGTCCGGTTATAATTTAACAAACAGTTAAATTGAAAATTCCTATGGGAAATGACAACAAATGTATCAGTTATAATCCCAGTTAGTAGCTAACAGGATATTGTGAAAATGAGGTTTAGTGCATAAACTGGTTGATTTAGTGACGCTAATTATAAAATCAGAACTATTTGAAAAGCAACACTTTTTACATATCAATATACTTTGTATATCATTGTATGTAGTATGTGTGTTTGTTGTATTACAATTTGTAAAAACAACATATATTCCAACAAATAGTGTTGGCATGAGAAGAGCAGGGGAATGCTAATTGTTCAAAAAAATTTTAATTTTTGTGTTAAAAATACAAAAATAGTTTTTCGGACAGATTTTTAAATTTTATAATTGAAAATGTTCTAAATTTTGTTTCCATGCATGATGACATATAAAAATCTCATATTTTCTGTGTAAGAATAGCTGTAATATGAATCGGAATTTTTATTTTCATGCAAAATAAAGTTTATAAAGAAAAAAACAGCATATTTGTGGATTTGTAATCCAGTTATTGAGCAAAAAAGGTGAAAAATGCGGAAAAATGTGCATTTGTGCGATTTTTAAGGCACCGGATGCACTTTTTTGGTTATTTTGACATTTTCTCGTAATTTTACGCATGGATTATTATCAGTGCAACTTGACAAAACGAATGATGCAGAAGTTCTTATTTTTGGGGATACTTTCACGTGCAGTTTTCAGAATTGAGTCCCAAAATCATGTGTTGTACTGTGTAATTAAAACAGCATTTCGAAATGTGGGTACGTGAAATTAAAAAAATTGTTTATGTAAAACTGTTACTCTACTTAATAATATAAAAGTCATATAACAATATCGGAATACGTTAGTACAAAAATTTGTAGTTTTTAATCAAAAATGAAAAATTAGTATAAATGACTGGTCATTCTAGTGTTAAAATAACTTTTTTTAAAGTGAGCTTAAGTTGCCTCAAAACCCTATTGGCAATTATTGATTTCAGACCATGTGTGTATATTAGAGCTATTATATCCAAAGATGAAGTTCCATTTTTGATACGTGTTTTGTCTACTAAACTATTTTAACTATGACTGTTGCATGCTGAAGTTCAAACGTGCATGCAATTGCCATTTAATTTTCTCTACAAGTGCTCTAAGGATACAAATGTCTTTGGGATATATTTTTGCAATAACCATATAAAGTTTTGGGGTTAAAATAAAACAAAACACAAATGCTATTTATGCTTAAAATATGATGAAATATTTTTAAGATTTCATTTTTAATTAAAATTTATACTTAAGTATAGCATTTGATAATTTTGTATGGCTTATTAAAATCTTAGTTTTCATTAAAGATTTTAATTTTTGATATACGAAAGTTTAATATAACTTATGGTCATTTAAAGCAATTTACCTTATAATTAAAAACACTCATGCGTCTAAGTGGGCTAAACGCAAATTATTTTATTAATAACACTCATACGCCTTAGTGGTCTTTCTTATCAAACAACTTAATCAATTTTTGAGATTTAAATCATTAAACTTAAAAATCATTTAAAAAATATTTCAAAAAGGTTTTCAATTACCATTTTTACAAATTTATTCTGCTTGATCTTCAAAATTTATCCTTCACTTGAACAATTGTGTGCCATTCTAAATCTACATATTATGTTAATGGCAGATGTTATCAAGTAATTTTGGCTATGCAAGCACATTATATGGGTATGTCATGGGAAAATGTTGTTGGTGGACCAAACAGCAAACATACAAAGGCTACAAAAATACAACAAACATGATTTAGCCACTGATAAACATGGCAAAATTTCTCTATACATACGCATTAGGGAAGCCAATCGGGATTGATATTTAAAAATCACGAAACCTCTGATTTTTCAGGATTACGGAATTGTTTGATATACCATATTTTTTCGGGATATCGGCAATTTTCGGGATTTTGGAATTTGTTTATATGAACAAAAAATTCGATAACTACAACAAAACCATTCAGTTGGCAATAAAGACGATGTTCAGCTCGAATATGCTTTCTCTGTGCAACTGTCGCAGAGGAATTTCGGTAATTTTGAAGGTAAAAGTATTCTGAAAACAATATAAGTTATATTCGATAATCTAGCATCTAAAATTTGATTTGTGAAAACTGATTTTTTTTTGTTTAAAGTACACATTGTTGAACTTCTGTTGCAATTTTTCTCTAATCACCTAATTTACTTAAGATTTTATTTTTAAATTTAATTTTTATTTAAAAATGTCGAGTGCCACCGAAAACCAGGTGGCGTGGCATAGTTTGGCCTGCCCCGGACTAAGGAATCATCAGCTAATCTCGGAAGTTACATTTTTACGGACACTCCTTCTACACATACGAAATCATGAATCCAGCTTTTACGACACGTTAAAGGACAGTAAAATGAGTATCTATTAATGCTGGTACACTTTGAATACTATGTAGTTGAAACAAACGAAATTTCAGTTGAAGAAAGGACGACTTACATTTCAGTAAATTCAACTAATATCGTTATTTGGTTTTATTGTTAATAAAAAGGAACCACAATTATAGCAACAATTAACATTCGCACACTTTTAGTTGAGCCAAAAAAAAAAAAAAATAAAGTAGTGGAAATATGCGGTATATATGTATGTATCATCAGTGTATTGAAGTTATTAAGAGTACTAAATTTGAGGAAAAACATTGGGTAATCTAGTAAAAAGATATAAGCAAATATCAGCGAGTAACGAACGCGACAAATATAGAAATTATTTTTATTCACTTATAGAAATATACATAAGTAAGCGAAATTTGTGAAAACTTTTTTTTTTGTGAATGTGGAAATTACGTTGAAAGAACATCGTTTATGTGTAGATTTATGAAATATGAAAATTTTCTTTCAATTTTTTTAAATTGGGTAAAGTACAAATACGGACGCGACTAGACGGTCGCTACGATTTTCTCTTCAAGAGAACAAAACACAATAAATTTTGTAATATTAATGATTCCACTTTTATTAAAAAAACCTAAAAAAAAACCATAACATAAAGTTAGCTTCAAGTAAATGTAATAATAATAACAAAAATGAAATCGAAATAAAGTTCCGTATTCTCAATTAGGTACTTTAGGATATATAATCGTTAATAAAGTTGGATTTTCTCAGTTAATTTTAATTATAGATTTCAATGAATAAGAGGTCCGAGCAACCTCAATGCTTTCGTTGTCGAAATACAAAAATCAATGCAGGCTTTTAATCCCTTTAATACATTCTACCAGTTCAGATGAAGAACTCTCAGTTTGTTCTGTCGATGTATAAAAAAGCTTAACTCCATCAATGTTGTTCCTTACACATTTATAATTGATAAAACGATAAAGCATCTTTGAGAACAATAGTTTTTGAGGTAAGGTAATTGTTAGTAGGAAATTTCAAAATTACAAGAACAAAAATAATATTACTTTAAACCATTTTAAAAAATTGATATAAATCGCAAAAAGGCTCAGAAAAAAAAATCTTTTTTTGCAGTTGTATATTTCGGCCAAGAAATGAGAAAAATTAAAAATGATTTTACATTTATAAAATATAGACCTTTAAGCTTTATTATCGAAAACAAATAAAAAGTTCTGAGTACTTAGCATTTTTAACTCGTGGTTGACCTTTTTTTGGAATTGTCCATATGCATGTGGCAATAGAAATCAGTTTATCTATACCACGGCCAGTGATTGCACAGAAAATTTCATATAGACGCAATCGAACAAATAAAAACATAACAAATATTACCTTATTCAAAGAAGAAAAAAACAGGGTCACTGACGAAGGTTCAATACCAGAAACTGCGCAGTCTGATTCAGAAAATTGAAAATTTACAATGTAGTTTTGATTTTTAGAAGATACACTCATTATTCTCTACCACGCCTTTCACAAAAAAAAATTTATTTGTTTTATTTTTTTAAATAAAAGAAAACTACTGTATAAAATGAATGTAAAATCATAATACAGTAATTTGTATGTGGTTTGTTTTTTGAAATGAACTACAACAGTAGTCAAAACTGAAGCTACTTCTACAATTGACTGTTTTTCACTTAAAAATAAAGAAACTGTATTAAAACAGAAACAACTACTAATATTTACAGCAAAAGTTCCCCGAACGTTCGTATACGGAGCAGTCCAGTATGGTATTGATAACGATAATTATATCGCTAATGATATCAGCATTAATGACAACGCATTCACAATATTTTAACAGTAACTGATTGCAGTTTATTTAAAAAGTAATCAGTAAACTTGGTATTTTAATGAACATACATTTAAACTACAAAGAAATATTATTCTTAACTTATTTTACCAGTAAGTAAAAAAAAAAAAAAAAACTACACATAAATACTGTTTTTCTGTAGCAGTTATTTTTTTCATTTAAAAATTTATTTTTATAAAAAATTTTTTATTTGAACTAAAAAGTTAATGCTAGTAAAAAAAAGAGAAAAACTTTTGTTGTTTTAATAATTTGGGAGTTAAATTTTGATAGTTAAAATAAAATAAAATCTTTTATTTTTACGGATTTTGAGTTTATTTTTTTAAAATTTAAAAAAAAACTGAAAAATATATTTGATTTCAGAGAAAAAGTAAGAAGACCGTTTTTTAACTGTATGTTTAGTAGAGCGACTCAAGTTGTATGGAAGCGAAATTCGTGGTATTTTTGATGATGACATCTAAAATATTTCGGCTCTAGGTTTGACCTCTCGTGAGCTGGACCATTTTGAAAAAGGGTCCATTTTTGCATGTTTTGTTAATTTAAGAATCTGTTTTCTTACCAACATATACAATATGGGTATCATAAGAAAGGTTTTTTAAGGCGCGTCCAACTGTATATACAATTTGTCCAAAGACGATCATCCATGTCCTTTTTTAAGGATATTCTGTAAAAAAAAAGGTTTTTGAATTTTTGTTCGGGGTTGTTTGTAATAAAAATGCCAAATTAACATATTTGAATCTTTAGTCGATTTAATTAAATACGGGTCTCAGCTTTTTTTTGAAATTCGTGCTAGTTCGCGTTTTGACAAAAATGCAATGGAGTGGTAACTCTTCGTTTTAAATAGGGCAATATGGGTATCAAATTTTTTCTTTTGCCAAATACATCATCTTTGTATGTAAATAATTTAGATTTTTGCAAATTAGATGCATTTTACACGGTGCTCTGGAATATATTTTGTGGTAACTCTTAATATGATAGCGAATTTAGTTTCTAGATCATGTATGGATGAAAATAGGACTAAAGAAAGAAAAAAAAAAATGATCCACGACTTTTTGGCGGCATATTCTTTTTTTAATTTGCGGAAAAAAATATGCCGCCAAAAAGTCGTGGATCATTTCATTTTTCAAACAAATATAGGTGTTGTTCAGAATCGCAAACATCGCAAAAAAAAATAAAAAAATTCAAGAAAAAACGTAATTTACTATTAAATTTTAACAAAAAATTAAAACCAAAATATTATTTTTCGATCGCTTATCATAAATTATGATGTGAGCAAGATTATTCAAGTTCAAGATCATTTTTTTTTTTTTTTTTGAACAAAAAACTGACAGGCTTTATTTCGTGTCACCGAAAATCTTCAGAGAATCAATGTAGAAGGGATAGAAGAATTACCCAAATTTTGAAGGAAAAAGATCAACGCTTTACCCAGTATTGTGTTCATTTACCCGATGAGAAGTAAAAATAAACAAAATTGGAAGAGTTCGAACTAATTCAAATCGAAAAAATAAAACATTTTTAACTTAAATCCCAAAAAATACCGAAAAAAATCGGGGATTTAAAAAAGAATATCCCGAGATTCGGGATTTATTAAGTCCCGAAAAACCTCGGGATTCAGGATTTCCCGTTTGGCATCCCCTAATACGCATTCACCATTCAAAGCTTACATTTGGCCATGACAATATTAGCCATGCTTTAGCTGATGGTATAATGTCTAACATATGCCACCACATGCATTTCAAACACAAAATATGTAGACAGTTCACTCAGCCAAAACATTGAGTACAGATGTGGTTTTATTTGTAAAGATGATATAAAAAGCAAATGTTTACTTATTTACCGCGTTCCATGTTGTGTGCCTTTCAGGCCATTTGTATATGTTTGAATTTAGATCAAAAAAAGAATTTTTGGATAATTTGAAATTCCGGGAATAGAGAAAAAATTAAATGCTGGATAAAGAGAATATATTAACGAAGATAAATTAAAGGATTTGTATAACAAATTTTGAAGGTTTTAGTTAACACAAGGCATCTTTGTAGTAATCAATTGAATAGATTTATTTTCATTTTGAGATGACCATCAAATGTGGTTTTGAAAAAGGTCAAAGTAGTTAAGTTTTTTTGTAATTCTAAATAAGTTTAATCGATTTTATATAAATCTTCTTATAAT
>CM037852.1:26081593-26100245 GCA_021234595.1 Delia radicum | reverse complement strand
TTGTATCTATTTAATAATATTATTTTCAATTACATATAGTTTTATTCACAATCTATTAAGAATTTAATTGAATATTGTTTTACTATTGGGAAAAATTACAATATTTTAAAAAAATCACCAAAATTGTAAAAAAAATCGCCAAATTAAAAAAATCGAGACCATTTGAAAAAATCGCAACATTTGAAAAAAATTGCCCAACATTTAAAAAAACAATCCTCAAAATTGCAGAAATTTAAAAAACTCCCAAAATAAACTCCCAAAATTCGGAAAAAATTTTAAAAGAATCACCAAAAATTAAAGGAAACGCTGGATTTTCTACTTTAAAAACGATTTTTTTAATTTTGGCGACTTTTTAAATTTTTGCATTGTTTCAATGTTTTACGTTATAAAACTGAAAATTTTTTTTATACCAATTCATTTTCAATTAACATTTAATTGAAAGTAAGTTTGAAATCGATGTTTTTTTTTAGAAATTTTTAAAGGGTTTTTATTTAAAAAATTGATAAAAAAAATTTGAAAAGCATTTGAAATCGTCCAAAATATAAATCAAATAGAATTGAAAATACATAATTTAGTTTTAAAAAAAGACCTGGGCGAAGTCAGGTATATTTTAAATTTTCCAATTGTATATTTTTTCTTTATCATTATTTCTTTCAGACTACAATCACGCTAGCATGGAAAATTTACGATTTTTTAATACAAGACATGAAGTATAGCCCCCAATCTTAAAAAAAAGTCGGATATATGAAAAAGAGGAAAAAATAGTGAATAATTTGTTAAAAATAATTCAAATAAGTGGCAGCCGGGGTCCACGACATAGTGTCAAAATGTTTTCACAATGTGTGTTTCTCGAGCATTTTAACGCTGTTTTTGAATAAGTCTAAATTTCCTAAACTTTAAACATATTTTCATACAAAGATGTGTTAAATTTCACCACCAATTTTAAAAATAGATACGTTTTTCATATATTTTTGCTGCTTTATCATCTATCCGAATTTCATTAATTTCAAGGGAACCCAACGGAAAAGCTTCCTTGTAAGCGTCAGGCAAATTATATAGGATATTTGCTTTATAATTTGTTTTTTGGACGGTTATAAATCTTTAATTTCCCGAATTAAAACTTTTGCATAAAATAATACATTATTTTATATACACTTATAGGTTTTGTCTGCCAGTGCATTTAACCGGACATAATTATATAAATTCATATATAAAATTAATTTCGTATACAAATTTTTAATATGATGTCATATATAGTTTGCGTATAATTGTATATTGCATTTAGAATACGCTTAAACTAATCCAATTAATAATTAGGTTATATTTATATACCTAGACATTGCAAAATAATATATATTTTGATATTATATCATATTTAAAAAAATACAATTTTATTTTAAATAAAATTTCCAATGCTATGGAATTTGTTACAAATTATAAAGTTGTAAACCTTTTGCAAGTGGCTAAAGTCTAAAAGGATTAATAGATATTTCGAATTTACATGACGTTTTAAAATCAAAAACTGGAAATTTATACCGCTATATAAAATCGTATTAAATTGTATCGCGTCATTATTCGGATGTTATTTAATTATTATGGCCCATTTCTCGGATTAAACTGTATTAAGACTCATATTAAATTTCGTATAATTTTATAAAGCATCATATTAATTTTAATCGGGTTATTAGAAGTTTGAAACTTTTTTACTTTTTTTACATTTATCAAGTTTTAGCTACCCTAGACGTATACTAGCACATAAAAATATAAAGTAATTTTATTTTTCGCGGTTTTCAAAAAGTTTTCCGCATAATCCTTTTTTTATTTAATTAAACTAAAAATTAATATTTAGCTAAAAATTTAACGTAATTAGACAATAACGATGCATATCCAACTTAGAGTACACAAACGTTTTTCAAATTTGACGTGTTTCGCGGATTGTGATCAAACAGATTAAAGCGTTGTTTCGCGATATAGACAATCAAAATTCGCAAAATAATGAACACAATAAGTAAAAAAATGAAAAAATGCATTTTAAGGAAATGCACTTTGCGCGGGAGGTTTTTGTTTCAAAATGACCTGAGAAAGCGATTTCTATTATGAATACATGTTGGCCATCACGTGTAGGTAAAATTTAGCAAACAAAAAAAAAAAAAAAAAACAAGCTGTTACTCCAGTGTGCCAAAAAAAAATATATAATCAATATAAAAAATCGAAACCCCCCCCCCCCCCCCCCCCGAAACAAATTCCGAGCTACGTGCCTGCCGTAGAATTTGTTGACGAAATTTTGTAAAAAGATGTTATGGTTTCCCAATAAGCTTTTTGTGAAGTTTTTGTACACTTATTATGCCCTCTAGCGGTGGCATCCACAGTTAAAATTTAATTTTGAAAAATATCTATCGAACTGGAACTTACAATTTAATCCAGGGGTGCCCACGGCCTATGCGCTTGGTACTCATTTGTTTTTGTAAAAACACTTAGCTATAGGCTGTGGTGTTTTAATACACATATAGAAGCGCTATAGCAATACGAAATATACAAACAACTTTGTCTTATTTAGTTTTTTTTGTCGTTCTTCACTGTATACACGCAAGCGCAAAGCAACAACACTTTCGTATGCTTTGCTGGTAAACATTGAAATAATTTTTTCTTTTTTTCTTTGTATGTATTGGTTTGTACAACAAAAAATATTGAATAAAAATTAGTTTTTCTTTAAATGTATTGGTGTTTGCTCTTCCATAAGAACTTTTGAGCACTATCTATCTATCGGATTTTCACGATTTTTGAGAATTTTATTAAAATGGTGGAGGTTTTTATCATGGATGATAACCTATTCGATGCGTTTATCGGTAAGGATAACGCTATTTTCTTATTTGGGTAACGGTATTTTAGGGGGTATCGATGTTTCAGTTATTTCGGTAACTGTTTTTATACACCCAGTAAACAGATTTGTTGTGGACAACCGAATTTGTTGTTAATCGAATGATTCGATTGTGGTAACCGAATGTTCATTGTGACACAGATTTTCGTTGAGGCAAACCGAATTTGTTTGTCGCAGTCAAATTACTCATGTATCGACAAATTTACGATTCTCACAAATAAAGTATTAGGTTAAACAACTGAATCGTTCGATTGGCGACAATTCGGTTGTCAACCGAATTTGAATTTTAGTTTTTCGGGGTGTAAGCGATAACGGTATATTAATTATTTTGGTAACGGTATTTTAGCGGTAAAGGTATTTAAGTTGGAAATTAGGATACCGTTCTAACTTGAAAAATTTTATGAAATTTGACAAAATTATATATTTAGTAGTATTAGCAAGCGTTTAAGTTTAAACAATACATATTGAATTTAAGGTGCGTTTTCGCACAATTTTTGCATTTTTTTTTAACGAAAATTCGTCCATTCTTGTTAAGTAAACGCACGAATGAGGTAGTTTTTTGTATTTATACCTTGGTAAGAGAAACAGTTTTATGAATTACTATTATAATAATGGATTACTTTTTAAAATTCACTCTAAACCGATTTTGGCCCTTCTTGCCTTAAATTAGGCAACGAAAACTAGTTTTGTAAAAGAACATATGTTTATTTTTCGTGCCCAATACGTGGTAAAAATTCCATTGCATAAAAATTTTAGGACGGCTTGAGGATTTTCCAGGGGATTTCCAGAAATTTTAAATGGATGTACCAATTTTAAAACTTCTGTCAACACTTTCTCTAAAGTTTTTACTAAACAAACTCTCTTTTCTAAAAACAAAACAAATTCACCACACTTACATTAGAGAGTTTTTAAAGTGAGGGAGTAAATAGCAGACTTGCGTGATAAATTTGTATCATTCGTTTATTTTTTATTGTATTAAACGTAGTATTTCATTGTCAACATTTCTGTTTGTGTTCTGTTGTTGTCTTCCGTGCTGCCCGCCTGCCACACATTTTTTTTCGATTCTTTGTTATGTTAAACCTTTTGTGGAGCCTTTAAGTCTCGGGCTTTTTGTTGTTAATTTTATTTGTAGTTAACTTTGTTCAACAACTTTGTGTGTGAATAACTGTTAAAGTATATGTGTGTGTGTGAGTGTGTTAATGTGTGCCAGTGTAGTAGTGTTTGTTTTCTAGTTTACACTCTTGTCCTACCACAACTTGACATGTATTGTGACAAAAGTCTTTGAATTATGGCCAGAATATAGTAAAATTTAAAACTCTCTCTCGCAAAAAACTCAAACCACATTTATTTAGTATTTAAGCGCCATGCGAGTCATTTCATGTCAAATCGAACGATTTCATACATCACGATTTTGTTTGCTTTGAAATTTGCTAGACGTAATTTAGTTTGAGAAATATTTGACGCGAGCTTTTGAAAAAATATTAAAAATAAAATGTTTAAGGATACAAAAATACAATCGACACAGTGTTGGCAGAGCGTAGCCGACGGTCGGTTAGGCGTTGGCAGAACGTGGGATTAACAATCTTGACAGTAAAGTAATGCATTACCTTGTAATGTGTAATCCTTACCTGTATCATTATTTTCCAACAAAACGTCATGAGCTACCGATAATGGGTTACATAATGCATTACTTTTAATGAATACTCTTTACCTTCAGCATTATTTTGAAACATAGAGTAATGAGTAACCAATAGTTTGGTTACATAATGCATTACATTGTAATGTATACTCTTTACCTTCAACATGATTTTGAAACATAAAGTAATGAGTTACCAATAAATTGGAACTCATGGATTACCTTGTAACGATACATCATTACGTTTTACATTATGGAAAAACATGAACTAATGACGTACCGATCATAAATTACGTAATGCACGAAATATAAACGTAAAGTAATATATAAAATAATTTTATGAAAATCTTATAAAACACAATACTTTGTGATTTCTTGTAAGCATGAGGGTATGGTATATATTTTAAACATCACAAACTAAAACTTGAAGCACAACAATGCATTTTCATTTTAAGCAACCCAATGTGACGATAGCTCAATTGATAGAGTGATCGCCTAACAACCTGAGACCTCAGGTTCGAATCTCAGCGAGACCATGTTATTTATTTAATTAAAAAAAATATTTGTAATAATTTTTTTTTTTAAGAAAATCTATTTATAGACACATTCCTTTTTCTAACCCGGTAACCATATAAGTAACCAGTTACTTTACTCCCTACTAGGTAATGAGCTCACCCATTACTTTTTGGCTCATCGCCCTGTAAAATTCATCAGTGAAGTAAGGTGTAATGTAATGCATGGATCCCTATGGCTATACATAACATTACCCATTGTTTGGTAATGAGTGGTATTGCTGGGTTATAAATATTTATTATTTGTTCAACCACTAATAAATCCTCATGAATCAGGTTTTACAATACCGAATTTCCCAAACGGTTCGATTTCGAGAGCTGTTTTTCACTTTCTGCTCCTTGAAGAATATCTTTCAACTTTTTGCTCAATTTTGATTTCACTTTATATTATTTGAAGCCTTGCATAACATATAAATATATTTTCACTGAATTCTCTTCAGCAGATTTCATTTGGGAGTTAATGGGTTAAAACAAAAGTTTTTAATTTTTTTCCAAAAATACGCCTGAAAATATTTTTGAAATAAGAATATCGTCCAGGTACTGCAAGAATGTCACAAACTCAAAAATATGATTTTTGAGTTTATGACGCAGAATTATTCGTTTCATCACGTATAATATTGTGTAAAAAGTCGTATTGATTGCAGTAAATGAGCGATACGTCTGGCAAACATCGAAGCAAACAAAAATTGTGATAAAAAAAATCGTTCGATTTTATATGGAATGACTCATATATTAAAAAAAAGCATTGTACTTGCAATACAACATTCAATTTGTAGTTTTTCATTAAATTCATGTTTTTTCTCTTCTTTTTTTTATACATTTTATCCATTTATTGCATTTGCAACTTTGGGGAGCTCATAACTAGAGTACCCAACTACATAATATTGTATGGTGCCACCCAAACCATAAACGACTCTGTTTAACGCGTTTTTCCTTTTTGTAGTTAAACAGAATAATGTTAGCAAAACAAACTAAACAACCGGCTTTTTTTATAGATTCTTTTTTTTCTCTCATATTTTTTTTGTATTATCATTTGCTAATGTATAATAAAGAAAATCGTTTTTCTTGTTTGAGTTTTTAAAAAATGGTTGAAGGTGTGGTTGGTTGGTTGGTGTAAAATTATGGGTTTTTTTTGTTACTTTTTTATTATTTACCTTGAACATCAACTTCCAACTTAAGTTATTAGTGGCAATTGAAAAGTTGTTGTTAATATAGAAAAATATTATTAACAAAAATTTATAATAAAATGGCAAACAATTTATTTTAAATAAAAATAAAAATGTTTTATAAAAAAATTAAAAAGAGGTTTTTGAAAAAAAAAAAAATTTTTTCCACATTTAAAATTCCGTTAAAGAAAACTTTAAAAAATAGAAGAAATCTTGTTAATGGCACTGATTTTTAACAATCTATTAACAAATAAATAGTGTCCGACAGAACAGTTCGGCCAGAAAATGCATTTGAATTGGGTTTGCTACCTATGCACCTGAACAGGAGAAAAAAGGAAAAAAAATGAAATTAAAAAATTTTTCACTTTGCGCGATACCTAAACAGTGTTAAGAATCATCTCTAGGAAGTTTATATGTTCTAGAAATTTGTTTATTGAGATCTTAGGTAAATTTTTGTAGTTGATTGTTTCCTTGAATTTTGAACGGTTTGCTACCTATGGACCTGAACACGGGAAAAAAGGTAAAAAAAATCGAATTTTTTTAAGTTTTTTGCGATTTTGATCTGGAAGGTGAAGTTTTTTTGATTTTATATGTTCGCAATTTTTGTTCTTTATGACAAGAGCTACAACTTTGCCATAGAGAGTAAATCGAAATTCTAAACGGTTTGCAAGATAGGAGCCTGAGAAAATGATCACTTTTTGCGAAAATGATACCGAGGCCCCAAATCTTTGGCGGCCCATAAACAAAAGAGGAGATGACTTTCGGAAAAATTGGGAGACACGGGTCTTTTTTTTAGTCTTTTATCACGTAGTGGTGTCCGTATATGGTTATTTTGCCATGACTTAAAAAATTACACACAGTGTAATTTTATGTAACAGTTTCAGTAAACTTCTTAACTTTCTTTCTTTTTTAAAAAAATTACAAATTGTGGACTCATTACCTTCATGGGGGTAAAGTAACTTGGTTAAATGGTGGGGAAAAGTAAATACAGTTTTAATCACAACAAAAACTCGACCTGACGATAGATCAGTGGGCTAAAGCGCCCTGTCTAACGTGTAGTGCGAGTGCATGTGGCATTAGAAATCAGTTATCTAAACCACGGTCAGTGATTGCACAGAAAATTTCATATAAACCGCAATCAAACAAATAAAAACATAACAAATATTCCATTATTCAAAAAACAGGGTCACTGACGAGGTTCAATACCAGAAACTGTGCAGTCTGATTCAGAAAATTTAAAATTTGCAATGTAGTTATGATTTTTAGAAATACACTCATTCTTCTCTACCATGCCTTACACAATTAAATTAAATAAAATTGCATATTATTTTATAGAATTAATTGCAATTGTCTGAAAAAGACGTTAAAATACAAACTTAAATAGATTTTCCTAAAAAAAATTTGATAAAAAAAAATTATTACAAATATTTTTTTTTCAATTAAATAAATAAAGTGGTCACACTGGGATTTGAACCTGGGGTATCTGTTACAATTAACAATTAGTTAGGCGAGCATTGAAGCATATAATATTTGCTTAAAATTTAAATCAATTGTTCAGCTTCGTGTTTTCATTTTGATATAAAAAATATACACCTTACCCTCATGCTTACAAAAAATCACAAAGTAATGTGTCTATAAATAGATTTTCAAAAAGATATTTTAATAATTACTTTACGTTTATAATTCATGCACTATGTAATTGATGATGGATAAGTCATTATTTACGTTTTGAAGTAATGTAAAAGGTAATGTGGTGTTCAATTATCGGTAATGCATTATGTAATCCATTATATGTAACTCATTACGTTTTGTTGGAAAATAATGATACAGGTAAGAAGTAAACATTACAATGGCAATACATTACTGTATCGCACCTATTACCAAAGTTTTTCTGGAATTGATTTTGTTCTGGTCATAAGATGAACACCCCCCCCCCCCCCCACGAAATGATTTACCAAATTTTAAAACTTAATACAGTTCGTTAGGAAATGAATTTATTTTGGACTTGCATCAACTAGTAAATGCCTGTTAGTTCAGGTTTAAAATTAAATATTTAAAAAAAAAAATGTTCGTAGTAAAAAATATAATCTAATCTATATATAACAAACAAGTAAAGTACCGATTTTTTACTAGAAATTTTTAAATATTTTTTTCGGAAAGTTTTTTTCAATGTCTCATTATTATCCTTAACATTTTGTAAATAGCAAGATTGGCTGTAAGTATTTTTTTTTCTTTTTTTTTATAATAAAATGGCAAAACTTAATAAAAATATATAAATTTTTATAACCCAATAAAATAACCCCACAATATAAAATATTTTTTTTTAAACCTACACAGAGAAAACAAATTTATTGTGAAAACTGAAAGGTTTGGTTGTACCAACCGAATTATTTTGGTTGCCATAATCAAATTTATGCAAGGGTTAATTGAAATATAATGTTCCAGTCGAAATTCTGTTGCATTGACCAATGTTTGGTTGTTGCAAACAAAAATATCTGTGTTTGCAAACGAACTATATAAACTACGAACTATACAAACGAAACCATATAATTTTTTTTTTATATTGAGGCATTTATTTATAAATTTAAACGTTTTATAAAAAAGGATGTTCTGGTGAATGTTATATTACCAAACTGATTTGACAAAAAATTTTAAATAGTTGAAAGCATCTCACAATCCTTAACGTTTTAAAAATGTTGTGTCAATCCAATAATTTTTAAAAGAATTGTAGCCGTTTTACAGCCAAAAAAGGATATATGGCATCTGTGCGAGTTCCTGCTGCGATTGAAATGCAAACTGGCACAAATATTATTCAAAATTAACAAAAATCAGGACTTATGGGAAGGTACATATCCTTACAGCAAACAAAATGTAAATGTATTCCTAAAACAATAAACAATTGTTACGGGCATATTAAGGCGAATTGTCGTTTTTTAGTAAAAATTAATAATTCAGGATTACGCCCGATTTTCGCAAAAATTATGTATTTTTCTAATTTTGACAAAAGAAACCATTTGCACGACAGCTCCTTTTTTTGTCTATTCCTTATATGGGGAAGAAACACTGTGCATCATTGATCCACTGTACATTTTTTAGCCAATCTTTGCAGATATATAGAAGAATGGTTCAGTAAAAAAATTTTATAATTTGTTTGACTTAAAGTGCACTCTAACCCTCTATTAGCAACCAAAGTAGAATTTTTGACAGAATATAAATCCTCGACGGTTGAAGATATTTTCAAATTTTAAGTTTTTTATAATTCTGTGAATAAATCTGTATTCAAAATATATAAACAGATTTTTTTTAAGTTAACCCGATTTTTAATTTTTTGCAAAAATATTGTGGTTTTCACCATTTTTTAAAAAATGTCATATGGCAAACCCTGACATTATAATTTTTATAAGTGTAGTAGTATTTTAATAAAAGACAGCCATTATTTATGTTTTAAGTGAAAACGGAATACATTTTGGAATATTTTAAACTTTTATGTATTTGAAAAACTCATCGTCCGATCGCTCAGATTTTCAAAATTTATAATATACATTTCATATTTATATATTATCACCCCTGTTACGGCTTTAAATCAGAGCGTAAGTGAAAATTTAGAATTTTTCGGTGTTCTTGCTATTAAATCAGAACGTTTTCCCCTATTTTTTATTCGTATAATTCGTGTAAAAAAGCCGGGTCGAAAGTAAAACGAATGAATGAATGAAAAAAATTCGAGTTTTCGAAAGCTTTTAGGATTTGAGAACACCAAATTTCAAATTCGTCTGATTTCACAAATTCGTTCTAATTGCAAAACGTTCTAAAGTAGGGACATGGCCGTATATATTTCTTTTTCAGCAGCATAACAATCACAAATATAAAAGATATACCTTTTAATATTTTTAAATTATTTTTGAAAAAAAGTCCCATCAAAACACGTCAAAAATTTATTTTTTCAAATAATTATTTGGCAACACTGGATAAAAATTTTTCAAAATTTTTTTATTCACGATTGTACTCAAGAGGTTGTTGTATTTTTAGTATTTTTAAACCACATAATTATCCTTATTCAATAAAAAAAAAAATATATAGGCGATTAAGAGTACTGGGTCGAAATAGGCACACTGGGTCAATAATTATTAAATGATTTTAAAATTGGGTTCAATTGGACCAAACAAACATAACAGTGGGGGTATGACTTTAAAAGAAAGCATTTTGATCATTAAAACTAACAAAATCGAACTGACCTTAAAATTTTCTCTCAGTGCATGTATTTTTGTTAAAACTGTCTACATTACTTCTACTGTGTTTGTCATTCAATAATAATAAGTTCAACATATTAAAGAAAATATCACGATCGATTTTGTTAACTATTAAAAAAAAAAATAACAACTCACCATAGACATCACTAGTGTCATATTTTGTTTTTGTTGCTTTTTTCTTTTACATGTTTCATTTGCACTTGCACAACAACAACACAGTACTTTGCCCAGAGGAGGCTCAATTGTTTAATTTTAATGAATTACCTCTGCCGGGATACTTTTTCTTATTTAATTATCTATTAACAAATATTTTATTAAATTATTACAAAAAAATGGATTTTTTACATATTAAACATTGAATTAACAAAACACAACATTTGGCCCCGAGAAGATGCCTCAACTTATTTGTATTGTATTTTAATGAAAACCAAATTGCATTGATAAACTTTTATATACACAAACAAAATGTTAGGACTTATTAAATTAATTTATTGCAAAAAATTAATAAATTTTGTTAGTTAAAGCACTTAAATTAATATTTTTATTTTAACACTACAATTTTAACAATTCTCTCGCGAGTTGAAATAATTTGCTACTAAAGGTGTTGCCAGATGCGAAAAAGATGAAGAGGTTAAAGAGGAAAAGTTATTCGTATAAAAATAGGAGTTGTATGGCATTCACAAGCAGGCACGTAGCTAAGGGGGGGGGGGCTAGAGCCCCCGCCCCAAAAATGATTTATTAAATTTTAAAACTTAATACCATTCGTTAGGAAATGACAATGTTATTGATAAATTTAATATAAAAATATTTATTTTGACTTGGATCAAATAGGAAATGCCTGTTAGTTCAGTATTATATGGTTCGAATCTTCAACTTCATTAGAAAACGTCTCCTGCAAATGGGCGGCTGTCATTGTTACATTTGATTTTCGACAAAAAAGCAATACATAAAGTCGTTTCGTACAAGATTTCGTAAATAAAATATAAAAAATATAAGCAAAAAACTGCTTGATACAATGCAAACTAAAAAATTAAATATGTCTACACAGAAAAACATAAATTAATTAAAACATTAATTAAAATTTAAAAAAAAACCGCCAAAAATGGGGGAAAACTGCTTAAATTAAAAACAAATAGCCAATATTATAAAAATCACACCAAAATTCTAAAAAATCGGCAAAATCAAAAAAATCGAAACATCTGCAAAAGTTGCAAAATTTAAAAAAAAAAAAACAATCCTTAAAATTGCATAAATTTAAAATAAATTGTCAAAATTAACAAACTCCAATATTCGAAAAAAAATCTCTAAATTTAAAAACAAATATGCTAAAAGAGATTATATTAAAACATTAATTAAAATTAAAAAAAAAATCGACAAAAAGTGGGAAAAATTGCTTAAATTAAAAACAAATCGCCAAAGTTACAAAATTTTAAAAAATCACCAAAATTTAAAAAAAAAAAAAATCGCCAAAAATTTTAAATAAATCGAAAAAATTTGAAAAAACCGACAAATTTGAAAAAATAAAAATGCCAAAATTTAACAAAACAATCCTCAAATTGTATATATTTAAAAATGTAGACAAATTTGACAAAATAAAATTGCCAAAATTTAACAAAACAATTGTAGATATTTAAAAATTGCCAAAATAAAAAAAAAACGACAAAATTTGAAAAATCTCTAAATTTAAATCAAAATTGCTAAAATTTTTAAATTTTCGCATTTTTTCTATGCTGTTATTATACGTTTTTCTGTGTAGTTTGACATAATCTTTTAAAACGGAGATAACACTACGACCCAACTTAAGTTAAAGTGTGCTGTAGTGTGTCATTTCAAAAGTTGATACTTTACTTGCAGTGCAATCTTTGTATTTCAATTTGATTTGCTACGCACGGATCTGGAAATATAGTTTTCAGTATTTTTTACGACACACGAGGGCGGGTCAATAAGTCCGTGACTTTTGAATGAAACACAGTTTTTTTTAGCAAAAAAAATATTTATTTTTGTATCCCTTCCAAAAAAAAGGGTTTTTCGAGGTCCATAAAATACGCATTTCTTGACCATATGGGGTCGTTTTTTTGTTTTAAAAAATCCTCGTTCATATCGGTCCACTAATTTGGCATAATATTCGCCGTTTATTGTTTTTCCCTTTTGAAGGTAATCGATGTGGATTATCCGGCATGCATCCCAAAAAAACTGTTGCCATCACCTTATTGGCCACGATTACGTTTATGGTCAATTGAGGGCAAACTTGGCACCCGTCTTGCAGACAGCTTTCTTAAACCCAATTGATCATTTAAAATCAAAACAACAATGCCATATGAAATGCCTATGGCATCAACAATCTCACGCACTTTACTCTTCGATAGGCCAACACCATATCGTGGATTTTTTCGACATTTTAGGGCAGTCTAGAACGTTCAGCGTCATTTGTACTTGTGTGACCACAACGAAAGTCAGTAAACCACTTTTTTCCATTCAAATCGATTGTGCAAAGTCTCCATAGTATTTATCAAGCTTTCCTTGGTTTGATTGACGTTTTTTTTTAGCAAAAAATAATTTTTAATAAGCACTCGAAATTCACTTTTTTCCATTTTGAAAAAAATCCACGAGGTTGTATGTTTTGAACAGCTGTTAAACGCAAAGTAAATGACGGAAACTTGCTCAAAAATTTGACAGTATTCTATTAACAGGTGGTACTTGATGTGAGCAGTGCTGCATTTCATATAACTACAAGGGAAGTTCAAAAAGTTACGGACTTATTGATCCGCCCTCGTATATTACGAAATCCGAAAATCTATTAACGCGACTCGTGTTCAGCACACAGAGACTATTTTTTTTTCATTTGTAGAAATAAATTTAAGCAATAAACTTTGATCGATATGCATTATGTGTTAACGTGGTCCAATTTTATTAAAATTTTCCCAATTTTTTTTAGACTAAATGTAAACAAATTTTGATCAGCGCTCCTTGAAATGCGACATTTTAAAATTAAGCAGCTAAACAAGTATTTGTGTTATAATGATGTTGTTTTTTTTTTCAAATTTTAAAGGGTTTTTATTAAAAAAATTGATTAAAGAAAATTGTAATTATTAACGAAAAAGTTAAAAATGAAGGGTAAGCACACAAAAACGCTTGAAAAGCATTTGAAAACCGTCCAAAATATAAATCAAAATGAATTCGAAATACACTATTTATAAGACCTGGGCGATGTTAGCTATATTTTTAATTGTAAATTTTTTCTTTATCATTATTTCTTTCAGATTACAATCACACTAGTGAGCTTAAACGCTTCCTTGGAAATTTTACGATTTTGTTAATACAAGACATGGAGTATAGCTCGATTGGCTCCCTGGGATCTTAAAAAAAAGTCGGATACATATATGAAAAAGAAGAAAAAATTGTGAATAATTTGGTCACCAATATTTTTAATAATTCAAATAAATGACACGTCATAGTGACAAAATGGCTTTCAAAATGTGTGTTTTCTCGAGTATTTTAACGTTGTTTTTAAAATAAGTCTAAATTTCCCAAACTATAAACATATCTTTATACGAAGATGTGTTAAATTTCACCTCCACTTTTAAACAACAAAATATGGGATTGGGCGAAAACACGTTTATCATATTTTTTTGCTCCTCTATTATTCGAATTTTATTAAGTTCAAATTGAACCCATCTGATATTTGCCTTTTAATTTGACTGCAAAATCTGAAACTTTTGAGTTCACGCCGCTGAAAAATACGTTTATCGTATTTTTTTTTTTTGCTCCGTTATCACCTATCTGAATTTTGTTAAGTTCAAAGGGAACCCATCGGTAACGCTTCCTTGTAAGTGTCAGGCAATTTATATAGGATATTTGCCTTTTAATTTGTCTGCAAAATCTGAAACTTTTGAGTTCACGAATAAAATACATAATTTTTTCGACGGTTATAAATCTTTAATTTCCCGAGTTAAAAAGTTAAAGTTTCCCCCAAATGCAAATTTTGTATTGCATTTATGTAAAATGTTACTCCTCAAGGCAAGGGTCTTTTTTTCCTTAATTTTGGAAACATTGTTTTCAGAAAATTCAATGCTGATCCATTTGTATCCAGACATTAACAACGTTTTTACCACACCAAGTTTGATATGCAATGGGGGTAAGAGAATTTTTTCAGTTGGTACCAATGCTTAATGAACGATATTGTGCTCTCCTAATGTTCCCTCAGCTCTCAACTTCCATTGTTTTCTTTCTGGTTTATTTTCCGTTTTGGTGTATTTAGGGGGCTTATAGTAAAATTTCACGGCGAATATTTTTGCGGAACACTTTAACCCTGAAATCCCTGTTTTAGTGGTGTTTTTTGCTCTTTTTATTATTTGACGGTAATTATTTCTGCAAATATTTCAGATTTTAATGAAGTTTTAAAATCAAAAACCGGATACAACTATAGGATTAATAAAGTTAAAGCAAAAACCCCGTATTTGAAGGTAATTATTTTCTGCAAATATTTCGAATTTTAATGAAGTTTTAATATTAAAAACCGGATACAACTATAGCTTATTTTTGTATATATTAGTATCAGTTCAGATATAAATGTATACGCTATATAAAATAGAATTAAATTGTATCGGATTATTCGGATGTAATTTAATCTGATATAGTCAAATTAAAACTAAACTAATACAAACTTATATAACTATATAGGCCCATTTCTCGGATAAAACTGCATTAAGATTCATATTAAATTTCTTATGATTATACTAGCTATTTGTACCCGGTCTTGCCCGGAACTCAAATAATTTTGAAATAACACATATTGAAAACAAAGACTTAAAATTATACCGATTTTTCTTCAATTCGTTATCTTTATTATTATGACAGCCCAGGAGCTCCTGCGACCGCTGCCGACGCCAGATCACTCATTGCAGTGTGTCCTGTTTTATGATACTGTTAAAATTCTTAAAGCATAATTTTAAAGTTCTACTAAGTGCATGAATGTTTATAATTTTCTAATGATTGTGAGAATTTTCTTTCAAACTTGTACAAAATTTTATAAAAAGTAAAAAAAATAACTGAATGGCTGTATAGTTAGTACTTAATCTAATATTATTTCAGTTAACATAAACAAATATAAAGCGATCTTTTGGAGGGCCATCTTTTTAAAATTTGTGCGGAGTCTGGTAAAAATAAAAATTTGTTTATGCAACATCCAAACTGGACCCTATACATTTTATAAATTGTCACACTTAGAAAAATAGCATTTGATATCGGAAATCCACAGTTGGCCTTTTAATGGTAGCGGTAGGAGATTAGTATTTGGTGACCTCGCCCTAGGTGTACAAACTATGATTGCCAAATTTGAACAAAAATCCGAAAGAAAATAAAAATTGGTTTAGCAAATAACGAATGTGGGCTGTACAAATTTCACATGTTTTGGAAAAGTGGGAGTGATCAATTAGAAATTGTATGTAAACCTGGCCCGTGGTAAAGGGATTTGTATACAAAGTTTTAGCGATATCCTTTGAGGTATAAGGAACATGTGTACAAAGTTCGAGCGAAATCCCTTGAAAAATGAAAATGTTACTATTAAATAACAAATTCATATTTTTTTTTTTTTTAAGTGGGCGTGACCGCTAAGCAGCATGACAGCAACCTTCCCTGTAGTAATAGGATCAAGTATACAAAATTTCTGAGAAATCCGTTGAGAAATAAAAGTTTGTATGGCGAACAAACAAACAGAAAATTAATTTTATATATATAGAAGATGTCTCATATTGATTTTAGTGCATGGTTTCCAAAAAGTTTATCCTTAAAGAATTTTTTTTTGTTTTTTTATGGACTTGTTATTGCCAAAAACGGTAAGGAAAAATAAAATTTTTAAAAAATGAAATCATACAGACATTGCGAAAAAAATCAGTAGGTATATTATACGGGGAAAAAGAAAATCTTTAAAAACGAAATGGTTTTTCCTAAAATGTTTTGATTGGACTTAATGCTTTCAAATTAAGAAAAAAAATAAGCTTTATTAAAAATAGTGAATTTTTTTGTTTGGACGTTTTTGATTAAAAGTCGGTATTGGAAGTAGGCTATGGTAATGAACTGAGGATTCCTCGGGAAACGTAGAATATATGTGAGTAATTTCAAAGAAATCCGTTAAAAACTTTTTTAGAAGTTTGTATTCGAATAAATCGAAAAAAGCTGAAAAAAGGTGAAACAAATTTTAATTTTAGATTTTTTGCCAGAAATAGGCATAGAAGTGGGGCATGGTCGATGAAAACTATATTTTGATCTAAGTTGAGGTTTCATACCAAGTTTGGAGGAAAATCTGTTGAGAATTGCAAATTTGTATAGAGAACAAACAGAAAATGAGTTTTATATATATAGATAGATAAAGCATCATATTAAGTTTTTTTAATCGGGTTATTACAAGTCAAAAAGTTTCTGTACTCCCTAGGGTTATAACTTTTGATTTTTTTTTTTAATTATCAAATTTTAGCTACCCTAGCAATATATTAGTCCATAAAAATACAAAGTAAACGCAATTTTTTTCGCGGTTTTCAAAAAGGTTTCCGTATAATCCTCGTTTTGTTTAATTAAACTAAAACTAATATTTATCTAAAATTTTAACGTAATTAGACAATATCGAGTGCATATCAAACGTTTTCAAATTTGACGTGTTTCGCGGATTTTGATAAAACAGGTTATAGCGTTGTTTCGCAATATAGACATCAAAATTCGCAAAATAACTAACACAATAAGTAAAAAGTTATTTAAAATATGATGTGCAGTATTATTGATCCACTAGTACATCTTTAATGTTAAAAACTTGAAAAAAAATGCATTTTAAGGAAATGCACTTTAATGCGGAAGGTTTTGTTTCAAATTTTATGAAAAAGGGATTTCTAATTATTAATGTATTATTGCCCATTACGTGCTGATAGGTAAAAACTGTGCACATATTTTTTATAAGTTTGCCCGGGTTACAAAAAAAAAACATAATCAAAATAAAAAATCGAAAAAGCCCCCCCAAACCAAATTCCTAGCTACGTGCCTGCAATGTAGTGTACAAGGGTATTGAAAGGGGTAAAGTTTGACCAGGTTACAAAAAAAAAAAAATAATCAAAATAAAAATCGAAAAAGCCCCCCCAAAACAAATTCCTAGCTACGTGCCTGCACTATAGTGTACATAGGCCGGGTCGATTTGTATGGAGGCAAAAAAATAAGAAACTTTGCCGAAGGAACCATGCCTCTAAAACGAATTCTGATGTCCCGACTTTTGACCCGTAGTGTCAAATTTTTAAAAGTCCCACTTTGACCCATTTATAGTGCCCCAATCGAATCCAACCCAATCGAATATAATTTATACATTCATCTGCTAGAGCGGGTTCCTGAGAAGAAATAGAGACCCTAATCTTGGAAAGACTCCTCCTACTTCCTGAAATATCTCTATCCCGAGATTTGTACATTTTGTTATAAAAACACGGCTAAAAAGTCCCTCTTTCAACTTAAATTTTAAAACCTTTACGGTCACCTACAATGATGATTTATGCATTAATCTGCTAGCGCCTCTCCCGGAGAAGAAGTAGCTCCCATTATCTTGGAGAGATTCCTCCTACTTTCTGAAATATCAAAATGGGCTTTTTCAAAATTTGAACCTACGGGTCAAAAGTCGGGACATCAGAATTCGTTTTAGAGTTATGGTTCCTTCGGCAAAGTGTATTATTTTGATCCCTAGAATACGATTTTCCTTGAACGTTGACCGATTTTTAAATCGACCCGCCCTAGTGTACAAGGTTAGTGAAAGGGTTAATATTTGCGGTTATTTTTTTTTTTGTTTTGTTTAAATTTTGCTAATTTTTTTCAATTTCTTGCAGAGTGGCTTTTCTAAGTGTAGCATTTGTTTTTTCAGTTTAAATTTTTAAAAGTCTTTTAAAATATTTATGACCTAAAACTAATTAAAAGAAAATGTTCTTAAGCTTTAGAAAAATTAAAGAAAAAGGTATACTTTTTTTTATCTTATACTCGTATAATACAATCTGGCTATTATTTAGTAGTTCACCTAGTTTTCTTAAAACAAATGTATAAGCAGAAGCACTTTATTAGTCTTAGCACGTTTTAGTTCTATAAATTTATGATATTAGAAGATTTTTTTTTTTCAATAATTTTCACTTAACTGA